>CM039669.1:10627998-10877998 GCA_022405105.1 Aristolochia contorta | reverse complement strand
TTATAAGATTCAGAAGTCATTTCTTAAAATAGAAATTTTTGGTACAGGCCGTTGTTCCAATAGGGGGCTTGTCGGTGAAGATAGGCATGCCCGGACTCCCTGACATTTGGATATCAATGACAGGAGAGGGCATCCCAGTGTGGTTTCCAGGCATTGAAATACCATTTATTCTTTATCCACAAAGAATAATCAATTTCTATAAAAGAGAACATTTTTGTTTAACTTAAATAGTTAACTTTCTTAGTTGTTTTTGAAAATTTTCTGTGTTCCTTATTAATTCTAAGGAATTTATGAATTTTTTCATAAACTTCACTAATTGTTTTATTATTATGAAGTTCATACCATTGGTGACAATCTTCGCCTAGGTAATCTAAAACTTGAAAAGTTTTCTCAAGAGAGTTTTTACTATCTTGAAGTGTTTTTAGTAATTTCCTAAGATAAGTCAGGTAAATCATTTTAAACTAATAAGATAAATCTTTTAGTTTTTCTTTAAAGTATACGATAATAGAGTTCTCTATTTAAATCATATATTCTTTGGTATATTTCACCAAAGCATATGTTATAGCGAGATTCGAAAAATCTTCGTTGTTCATCATCAATTTGATTTAAATCAAGAAGAGTTTTAGTCAACAAAGAAGAAACATTTCTACTTTCTTTGATGATCGTTTTATATTCTTCAGCTAGAAGCATTTTAACAAGTTAAAAGTTTTTTAACTTTTCTTTGTAAAACCTGAAATCAGTATCATTAACTGTTTTCATGCCATAAATAGTTTCGAAAAGTTTATTGAAAATACAATTATAACGGTTTTCAAAGATAACTCTGGCGTGTTTAAGTACTTTCAAAGTTTTCTTTAATATAAAATCTTTTGATTTTATATTTTTTTTATAGTTTTTCTAAATTTTCTGAGAAAAATAATTGTTTTAACCAGTTAAAAGTTTTAACTAGTCTCTGATACCAAGAAAATCTCAAACCTATTCGGGTTGAGAGTGAGGTAAGGTAGAAGAAATTTCGCCGACAGATTTGTTTGGGCGATTCATTTGAGAGGCGAGAAATCGCATCTCAAGTAATTCATCAGCTTCAGCAGTTAGTGAAACATGAATATTTTCAAGCTCTAAAAGTTTTTTCTTAGTGCCTTCAAAAATAGATCGCAGTTTAATCCTCCTTTAATATGCTCAATTTCAAAATCGAAGGCACTTAATTTTGCCCACCATCTAGCAAAAATTTGTTTTGATGTAAGATTTTTGGCATCCTTTTTATGGATTGACTTAGCTGTAGATCAATCAACTCTTAGAAGGAATTTCTTATTCAATAAATCATCTTGGAATTTATGGATGCATTTAATTATGGCAAGAACCTCTTGCTTAACAGTGGAATAGTTAAGTTGTGCACTATGCCAATTTCCAGAGGTGAATCGAACCAATTCTTCTTTACCATTTGGATTAATTTGTTTGAGTGTGCCACCATAACAAATATGGGAGGCATCAGTTTCCAGAACCTTCGGATAAAAAGGGTTGGTGAGGTTAAGACAGGGTAATTGTCTAACCTTTCTCTTTATTTTTTGGACTGCCTGAGTATGCAGGTCAGTCCATGACTCAGGATTTTTTCTGAGTCTTTTGTGTAATATTGCTGAGTCTTGAACCAAACCTGGATAATAGTCAGCAACATAATTGAGACTTCCTAGAAATCTCTGAAGTTGAGTTTTGTCCAAAAGCTCATCTGGAAATTTTGAAGCAAACTCAATACTTCTGGATATGGAAACAATTCTTCCCTTTTCTATGTTATGACCTAGGAACCTTACCGATTGGTGCTGAAATTACCAGCCCATGTTTTCTAACAACTGATTTGAAAACATTGAAATGCTTAAAATGAGCATCAATATTATCTAATATATACTAAAATGTCATCAATATAGACAATAGTAAATTCTGAATATGGTGCAAAGATATCATTGATGATATTCTGAAATTCAAATGGTGCATTTTGCAAACCAAAAGGCATAACATTCCATTCAAAATGCCCAAAAGGTATTGTAAATGCAGTTTTATATTTATCCTTTTCATGGATCTGAATTTGCCAATATCCAGATTTCAAATCAAATTTAGAAAAAACCTTTGCAGCAAATAATCTGTCTAAAAGGTCTTTCTTGTTTGGAATTGGATAGCGAATTCACTTCAAACAATCATTAAGTGGCTTATAATTAACCACAAGTCTTGGAACACCTCATTCCTTTTCTGCATTTTTATTAACATAAAAAGCAGTACAACTCCATGGGGAGTAAGACTTTCTAATTAATTTTTTATCCAATAAATTCTGGATTTCTTTTTTGCATAAGTCTAGAAGATCATGTTTCATCGTACTAGGTCTAGACTTAGTCAGGGATAGTTCTTTCATTGAATTCATCCTCATATGGTAGAGACACAATATATTTGTGTCTATCCCAGAAGGCTGTAGGAATATCACTAAAGATTTCTTTCTGGAATAATTTGAGAAGAGAATCAATTTTCTCTTTCATATTAGGGTCTTCTAACTTCTGGTCTATAGTTAGAAACCTTAATTCCTTTTGCTGGAAACTAAGATGTTTGGTTTTGCGAATTTTTAATTCTGAAATCTCATTTATGAAGCTAACTTGTTTTTGAGATTTAAATGGGAAAAGAATTGGCTGATTTTTTACCTGTCCAAGTATTCGTTAAGAGCTTATGCTCCTGATTGGTATAATGATTTCTAGGAATGGAGTTCCTAGAATTACCTGTTGGGTCAAGTCTTTGACTAACAGGAAATCAGTGATAATGCACTGATCATTAATATAGATTGAGGCATTGTTCAATTTGTATTTGATATTCATTTTCTTACCATCACAGAGAGAGAGAGAGTGATTTATTGTGAGAGAGAGAGTGAATGATTTATTGAGAGAGAGAGAGAGAGTGATTTAGTGAGAGAGAGGAGAGAGACTGAATGAGAGAGATAGAGAGAATGAATGAGAGAGAAAGAATGAAAGAGAGAGAGAGAGAGAGAGAGAATGAATGAGAGAGAGAGAGAACGAGAAACAGAGAATGAATGAGAGAACGAGAAAGAGAGAAAGAGAGAATGAATGAGAGAGAAAATGAATGATGGATAGAGAGAGAGAGAGAGAGAGAAAGACATAGAGAGAGAGGGAGAGAGAGAGAGAGAGAGAGAGAGAGAGAGAGAGAGAGAGAGAGAGAGAGAGAGAGAGAGAGAGAAAGAGAGAGAGAGAGAGAGAGAGAGAGAGAGAGTGAGAGAGAGGGTTCAGATGACCACCTTTCAATCACCTTCGAAGGGTTTTGTGATCCACAGTTGTTTAATGAGCCAACTAGCGCCATAGTGGATCCACAGTTCCCAACCACCAACTGATTACTCATTTGGAATCACCTTCAACGTGAAGGGGACCACCAAATTTGTTTCAGAAAATTCTTAGTTGATAATCCCATCACACTGAGGATAGTTGTTTAATGAGCCAACTAGGACAACATAATTTTGTAATAGTCAATCCTATGTACTGGTGGAAGATACAACCAAAGCTGAGTGTCTTTGGTTGCCCCAAGAGGAGCAATTAAAATTTGACTTGGTGCAACCCCTTGGAGAGGGTTCTGTGTTTCTGTTCACTTATCATTTGCCCATCCTGTGGTGGAGCTATTAATTCCTATGAAAATCTAATGAGTTAGTTGTCGGCAATTCAGATTATGTCTTCTACTTCCTCCTTTGTTGTTGAAGTGCTTTCAAATTCCTTTCTTCCTGTAAGCACCACGGGATAATTGGCGCACATGCAATGATCATTAGCTTATCCTTTGTGCAAGTCTCCATAAATACAATTGGTGTAGTTAGCTTTTGAGTTAGGGTACGCATGTAGCTAATCTAAAAAGCTTACTGGGGAGGCACTTAACCTCCTAGGAGAAGCAATAGTGGATCAGAATGTGATCAACTGTTTCTAGTGAGTCATCACAGAGGGGAGTGCATGAGCTACTGACTCCCATGGATATGAGCCTTAGTTGTCATAATGATGTGAATGTCCCCTATCAATGACAAAAATATATAAAGGTGATTAGCTGCCGAGCAGATTCATACCACGATTACCTACCTAGATATTTCCATCCCAATTGGATATGGTAACCAGTTTATGGAGGTGTCCTGTGTTGATGTATCTCAAGGCTGCACATAATATTCTGAAATATCTCAAAGGCTCATTCCAATAAAGGCCTCGGCATTGATCCTCATAACCATTTGTCAGTTAAGATATGCGAATATTGACTAAACAAGGTCAACTATATACTAGAAATGTGCTACAAACTATTGTATTGTTACTAGTAGAAACTTATGGGCAGGAAAAGAAAAAAAACTAAATGTAGTGGCAACATCTAGTGTTAAGGCTGAATATCAGCGAAGGCACATACAGCAAGCAAACTTATTCAAATAAAATTTGTCATATAAGTTTAGTTTGGACAGTAATGAACCTATGGAACTAAAGTGTGATATTCAGATAATCATATTAATTGCAAATAACACAGCAATGCCTGAACAGACCACATATATTGAAGTTGATTACAATTTTCTTTAGATTACTATTCCTATTGGGAAGATTGTCACTTCATGCTCGTATCACAAACGAAATTATTAATATTTTTACCAGGACTCTAATGAGATGTCAGTTTACCCACTTATACACAAGACCTTGCTGATATCTGTTCATCAACTTGAAGGGAGAGCGAAAGCACAAGTATTTTGGTTATTTTACCTTTTTGGGTACTAAGTATTGGTTATGTCATAGTTAGAAAACAATATTATCAGGATTCTACTGATGTAGACTTTACATTTCTTTTGGAATTTTTTTTGTTTATTTTGCAGTGTATACTTATACAGGCATTTAAGGAATTGAAAGAGGGTTGGTAGTCAAATGAGCCCTTACACCAATTCTCCTTGTCTTGCATAGTTTTGCTGTATCTTTCTTCCTTTCCAGTATTTTCTCTCTTTCCACTCTCCTCAAAAGAAGCAACTTTACATCTAGTTTTCATGAAGTATTAATAGAAAATATTAGCTCAAATTAATAACTCAAGAGTCTCATAGCGTACTTTCACACAAAAGAAAATACAACATATAGTCGTAAATTTAGACTTAAAACATTTTCAAAGAACACTTTATCCAATTCATGTGGTTATGTTCTTTGTCATAATGGTCAGTGGTTTATATGTTTTGTTTGTTTTTTTTGAAAGTTGGTCAGTGGTTTAAATGTTACGAACGAAGGTAGGGCATAAAACTATTTATGTTTTTTTAATATCTTTTCTCTTTCTGATATATAGTATAATAAGCAATAACCATTAGAACAATTTAAAATAAATACAAAATATATCAAATGGATAAGTGTACGCACCTGCACTAAAGGAAGTAAAACTGCTATCATGGGTGTAGTTGAGTAAAAAGCAACACGCAAATATTTCACTGCATTAATATAGTGTTCATTCCTAGCTTCCTCGTGTAAGTGCATCCTGTAATCTATATCCTCCATTGACTGGGGCAAACATATTGATAACAAACTTGTACTTAATCCTTGTACAATAAAATATAAAAAAATAATAAAAATCTATACACTACTAGAAAAGCCGCCTCCGCTAGCGGTCAAATTCGCCGGCGGCGGGCACTGGGTCGTCGGCGGCTGAGGCATCGGTGGAACCTTTCCGCCGAAAGGTTCCGCCGACGAAAACAACCGTCGGGCCGCATTTTAACCTCGGCCGGCAGTTGAAAGGTCTCTGCGTCGGCAGAAGGCAACTCCGCCGGCGGATGAGGACTCCACCGACGATAAGGCCTCGGCGGAACCTCTTCCAACAGTGAAAATGACCGTGGGCGGAATCTCTTCCACCGGTGCAAATGACCGCGGGCAGAATGTTTGAAAAAATAAAAAATAGATTACGGATGAGAAGATGAGAGAGAGAGAGAGAGGAGGGAGGGAGGGAGAGAGGGAGTCTCTGCGTCGGCAAGAGGCAACTCCGCCGGCGGATGAGGACTCCAACAATAAGGCCTCGGCGGAACCTCTTCCACCGGCGAAAATGACCGAGGGCAGAATCTCTTCCACCGGCGCAAATGACCGCGGGCGGAATGTTTGAAAATAGTAAAAAAATTTAGATTACGGGGGAGAAGAGAGAGAGGGAAGGAGGGAGGGAGGGAGGGAGGGAGGGAGGGAAGGAGGGAGAGAGGGAGAGAGGGAGAGAGGGAGGGAGAGGGAGGAGAGAGAACAGAGAGCAGAGATCGAGAACGAGGAGAGAGAACAGAGAACAGAGAGCAGAGATCAAGAACAAGGAGAGAACAGAGAGCAGAGAGCGAGAATGAGGAGAGAGAACAGAGAGCACAGAGCGAGGAGGAGAGAGAACAGAGAGCACAGAGCGAGAATGAGGAGAGAGAACAGAGAGCAGAGAGCGAGAACGAGGAGAGAGCGAGGAGAGGAGAGAAGAGAGAAGAGAGAAGAGAGAGAGAGGAGTGAGAGAGAGGGAGCACACCTGTCACCATATACAGATGAGAATTCAATGTGGAAAATCTCCAATTTGTACAAAGGTGACCGGATAGACCTTTCATAACCTTTCAAAAAAATATCAGATTTAATCACACTGATTAAAATTCAAAATCCGTCATAAAAGAGAAGAAAAGGGAATTATCTGAACCATACCAATCAAGGCTTCCTCTGGTCCTCTTTTTGACTCATCGGGAATGACATAAAATGCTGTTTTCTCTGGTCCTCTTTTTGACTCATCTGGAATGACATAAAATGCTGTGTAGACCTCATACAATGTACAAGGCAGACCAACATCAAAAGCCAGATATAGAACTCGCCTGTCCAATCTGACATATACCCATTGTCATCTTCCCCTTGGAAAAGCCTCCACAGATGTGTTTCTTCATCAATGAAAGCAGGTCTAAGATAGCCAACAATTTGTTTTTTGAAAGTTGTGATTTATTTATTGTAGCGGTTTTGGGCTAAAGAGTACAACAAACAGGAAAAGCAAGTACATCTAATTAAGGGGTCCACACATTAGCATGTTGCTCATGGGCCCCTTTTTTTGCCAAGTCATCAACCCTACCATTTGCACTTCTCAGTACATGATTCCAGCTAGTTACAATAGAAGATAATTCTCTAATTTCATCAACGATGTAGCATAGCCTCCAAGGAGGTTTTAGATTATTACTACACCATTGGATTAGTACTTGTGAGTCGCCTTCAACACAAAGTGGTCCAATAAAATGGAAATTGAAGAAGCACTTGAGGCCTTGGAGTAGACTTCTTGCTTCAGCAATTGTGGAATCCACGATACCAATCGGACATGAGTAAGTGAGCAAGATGTCACCAGAGGAATTTCTGATTAATCTTCCAACACCAACCAACCCCGGGTTTCCAAATGATGATCCATCAAAGTTCAACTTGTAAGCATGCATCGGTGGAGGTGTCCAAGCAATGATTGTGGGCGACTTCCCACGTTTTTCTGTGGCATGTATAGCCCAAGAGTTCCAAATTGCACCACATTCAATGTTTCTAAAGCTTTACTGCCTTTTAAGCCAATATATAATTTGGTGAGAGATACGGTGACATAGATCAGTCCAAGGAATAACTTTATTTCGGAAGACTCTGTTGTTTCTTTCTTTCCAAAGCAGCCATGGGATGTATCCCATGCAGCAACTTAACATAAGCCTACCATTGCCTCCAAGACCAAGGGATCCAATAAGTTCAATAATGTTGCAGAGGTCTCAAGGGATGGGTAAAGCGAACCCAAATTTGTTCGTGAAGAATGTCCAGACCTTCTAGCTATATGGGCGATGTAGTAGGAGATGACTGAGTGATTCATTCTCTGAATTACATAGAGGGCAGGTTACGTCTTGAAGCTGAATTCATCTTCTCATTAATGTGTCCCTAGTAGGCAGCCTTCCCCTCAAACAACACCACCCGAAAAAAACTTGTTTCCTTGGGCATGAAAGTGACCAAGCTTTAGCAACTTGATGGGGATGATTACCACGATTTGTTAAGTAGGAATAGGCCGTGCTAACTGAATAACACCCCAACAGGTGGGGTCTCCATATCATCTCATCTTCCTGATCTCTTTTCAAGTAGATCATACTCAGTTCATCCAACAATGTGGATGCCTCAATAGCCTCATCATCATTGAGATTTCTTCTAAGCAATGAGCTCCAATCCACTTCTTGCAGCTGCCCGCTAAGGGCAATGTCACTGATGAGACAGTTCTGATTTCTAGCTAGGAGGAACAATCTTTGATATTTTTCAGCTAGGGTGGTCTCGTCCATCCATTTATTCGCCCAGAAACGGGTATTATTACTAATACCTGGTTGAATAAACACATATTGAACAAAGAAGGGCAGCAACTTAATGATTTTCTTCCAAGCTGAAGAAAGTCTTCTTTACCTTATGTTTCCAACCACCAATCTCTCGGTCCACTGTCTAGTGTCATTGTAACTAGTTTCCTCCAAGTAACCTCACCATGTACATTTAATTTCCAGACCACTTAACCAGCAATGCTTCGTTTATATTTCTTATCTTCCTGACTCCTAGTCCCCCATCCTCTTTGGCCTGACAAACATCGTCCCAACTGATGAGATGCATTTTTGACCTTTCAGAAGAACCCGACCAAAGGAAATTTGTCATGATTTTCTCTATTCTGTTCGCCACTGATATAGGGCACTGAAAAAATGATAGGTAGTACGTGGGTATTCCTAATAGGCAGGATTTAATTAGAGTGAGCCTGCCCGCTTTTGTGAGCATCTTCCCTTGCCAAGTGTTCATTATGAGATTCAGCTTTTCAATGACCGGATCCCATAAGTTCTTTTTTGCCCTACCCGTGAAGAGTGGTAGACCTAGGTAGGTTGATTGTAGAGATCCAATTTTACACCCTAACAATTGTGCCATGTCATTCAGCACTTCATTATCAATAGAGAAACCATATATAGCTGACTTGGACCAGTTAATTTTCAATCCTGAAGCCAATTCAAATAACATCAAAATGCATTTTATTACCCTTAGCTGATCTATAGTACCTTTGCAGAAGAGAATGGTGTCATCGGCAAACTGTACTAGTGGTGCTTGGAGACAATTTCTATCAATAACAAGTTCAATCCACCCCTCATCAATTGCCATATTCAACATGTATCTCAGCCCCTCCCCTGCTATGTTAAAGAGCATGGGGGATAGGGGGTCGCCCGGCCGTAGTCCTCTAGTGGGTTTAATATATCCATGAGCTCTACAGTAGAAACAATAAAACAACCATAATTTTCAGGTAAAAGCATAATCGAGTAAGATGACCACTAAAGACTAGTCAGTAAATATCTGACAAAATATCTAAAAGAATAGCTATTTCTTAGTTTTAAGATGTTCAAAACTAAAATAAACGCAAAACGATGAAAACAATGTCAGAGATAGAGAAAGAGAAGAGAGAGAGAGAGAGAGAGAGAGAGAGAGAGAGAGAGAGAGAGAGAATTAGAGACAGAAAACGATTTTGAGAGAGAATTAGTGAGTGAAACAGAATTTGAGAGAGAGGAAGTCAGAGAGAGAGAAAGAGAGGCAGAGAGAGAGAGAGAGGGAGAGAGAGAATTAGAGAGTGAAACAGAATTGAGAGAGAGAGAGAGAGAATAAGAGAGTAAAACAGAATTGGAGAGAGAGGGAGAGAGGGAGAGAGCGAGAGAGGGAGACAGTGGTAGAGAGAGGGAGAGAGAATTAGAGAGTGAAACAGATTTTGAGAGAGAGTGAGAGAGAGATTTTTAACTAGAGAAATCTGAGAGATAGAAGACCGAGAGAGAGATAGGAATTCAGAGAGAGAAAGAGAGGGAGAGAGAGAGAGAGAGATCTGAGAAACTTCTGTTTAAACCCAACTTCCTACATTATCATTACATATTTGACTAGCAGAAATCCTTGATTACAAGTGGAAACAGCAGAACAAAGTCCTCTAATATTATTACGTAAGGCAACTGTATATGTGTTTAAAAGACTAAACACAAAGAAGAACAAGAGACTTTAAAAAGGAAATATTTAAGACAAATAACAGAGGTATCTCTTCAAGTAATAGATAAAACTAAGAAAAGCATGTGAAACACATTGAAACATTACCACAATACAGTGCTTGAACCTTTTTGCTACCCTGTCCTGTCTAAAGGCCTCAAAAGCTAATTGGAAAGAAGTGAAAAACCCATATCCAACTAAGTGCATGCACACCCCCCAAAAAAAAAGAGAGAGAAAAGCAGGAGCAACGCAATAGAATCTCAAAATACTAGGAATCAGCGAAAAGCTATTTTTCTGTCACAGCTGCTAAGATGGACCTCGGCAAAGGGGCTATTTTTCTGTCGCCGTAGGAGGTCGACGACGGGAAGGCGGCCGGAACGCAGAGGAGACCGTGCTGAGAGTCTTCGATTGCACAGAGTTTTCGAACCCCAAATGTTTGTGGAAGGGTCTTCAGCCGGAGGAGAATATGCGTCGGAACCAGACGGACGGAGGTACTTCGACGACTTTCGGCCGGAATTGTAAGCCAAAGAAGGGAGTTGCGCGCTAGAGTGCGGGTATCAAAAGTACTTCGTCGATTTTCAGGGCGAGAGCGGGATGAGGGAGAGGGGTGATACGCACACGCGTGTTACGAGCGTAAGGGGGATCGGGAAGTTAGGTCCCGATTTGAAATCGGGAATATTAATTTCATATGGGATTAAAGGTCCCATATGAATCAGCCCGAAATCAGGCCCAAAATCAGGCCCAACTACCGGATTTTACTCCACCCGCGGTTGGGTAAGGTTTCGTTGAATTCGGCCGACGAAGTATTGATACCCGCTGGCCAAATGTTTTTCCGCTGGCGGATAGAATTCCATCCGCCGGCGGAAAAGGTATTTTTAGTAGTGATAAACACAAACAGATATACCAAATTTTCATCAGGATAAATTGTCATGGCAGAACTGAAATGACCCATTTAACACCATATTGCAGCTCAAATTTGAGTAACAACAGAACAATAACTTGTTGCAAATGTACCTTGCAAAACAAAAAAAATAACAAAAGTTGGTCACAGTAATATAAAACTCACCATAAGGATAAGGAATAGAAAAGTTATCGAAGCTTTCGTCATTTTCGTCAGGAGATGTTTTGGGTATATTCATTTCAGAAAAGACTCCTTGTGGTAGAACCCCTTCCCAGAAAATACATGCTGGCCAATGGACTCTCAACTACCTGGAGGCTTACATTCCCCGTTACCAATCCATCCATCTGACACATAATGATTGTGAATTTTCTCTTCTTGAGTATATGCGGTGCTATTGTCAACAGAATAGTCCATTGCTTCAGATTTTACATTACTACCGCTTATTGGAATGACATTATCATCCAGTGAATCAGGCATGTCATCCTATTTCACTCGCATCTCTTTTGGAATTCCCAAATACCAAAGTAGATAACAGATCAATCCAGCCAGCATATTTACACAAGGATCAGCTGCACATGTTGGGTCCTGTACAAGACTGGAAAAATAGCACAATAGAAAAATCAAAATTTAAGACTAAGGGGAATGCCTAAAGTGTTCTCAACATTTTTTAACTCTTGAGAACCAAATTATTTATCAGTACCAGGATCGGCTTTTATACAGATGGCATAAAAATCATACACTCTCCAGCAGGTGTGCTTGCTACAACTCCAAAGGATAACCAAGAGGTTGAAAAATAAGAGTAACAACAATGAAAGCAACTGAAGGGGAGACAAACATACAACTTGATAGAGCAATAAGCTTCTTCAAAGTTTCTTTCTGTAAGAAGGAGAAGGGCATAATCCAGCTGAATAAGATACTTCAGCTGCAAAACAATAAAAAAATATTAGAGCGATAATAGAAATACAAGAGGCAATTATCCTTCATCCCAATCTAATTCTAAGAAAGACAATCTCTCAAACAACCATGATCAGAAAGACAATCTAATTCTAAGAAATTATAAAGGCCCAAAAGGCTTCCCTAACCACATAATGACTTCAGTTGTTTACATGTAGAACTTCCAAATGTAATGTTTTTCTGTTTGAGGATTTTAAGAACTTTGTGAACAGCTATGTGATGCAGGTTCACAACAAGAGGAATCGATATTTTGTTAAATGATGCATGAGCTATCGGGAAAGGGTTTACAAAAAGCAAACATGTAGATGCTTCAGTGTATGCACCAAGAAGCTATCCTTCATCCCAATCCCTAGGGAATTTTTTACGCTGTTTGCAGACCAGTTGAAAGGAGTGTTGGGCATGGAAAGTAACAAAACAATTAGAGGATTCCGCTTAGGGTCACTTTGTTTCGCTTCACAATGTTCTCCACAGAGACCGTAATTTCTCAATGAGAATAGCGTTGGCCAAGATATACTCTTCCCTCACTGTCAAGGACGGCTTCTATTGGAGCAAATATGGTGGAGGCCTTGGAGCACTTCGAGGCAAAGAGGAGAGGAGTTACAGGGATGTGAAGACAGAATCAGGGTGGGAATTTGCTTATAATTGTAGTGGAAAGGGAGCCCGGAATGGTTGCCACAAGAGGTGTGTCATTGTCTTTTGGAAATGGTGTAATCCTTTATTACTAATTTCTAAAGGATACTAAAAGTTGTTATAATCAGCTTTCAGTTGTAGACACTTTGAAGTTCTTTTGAAGGTTAGGCCACCTGCTAGCGGTATTCTAGCGACTCCTACTCTTGCCAAATTGCCAGCCATTGAATTGGCTCAATGATGTATGTGCTTCCACTGTATCGGCAAAGAGTGGGTGAGGGAGTTCATTAAATTGCTAGGTGGAGGACCTCCTCTGGCCTCAAAATCTTGCCCCTCCTTGTATCTATAGAAGTTCATTAAATTGCTAGGTGTATAGCCTGACTTCAGTTAAGCAAGCAAGTGACTCGGCTGCGTTGGATGTACAGCTACCAGTATGGCTGTAAGTTTTACCCGTTCTACTGTCAACCGATTATTAAATGGAAAAAAAATATAAAAAATTAATATCTTATTACCTATTACCCGTTTACCTGTTTACCATTTTACCCAATTACCGCTTAAATAAGGGTAATATGGTAACTTTATCACCCAACAAACCCTTGCCAATAATGTTTCCAATTTTCCATATTTCCCTAATTGGCTAATTCTTTTCTTCCCTCCGTATGGTACACATAACAATCCCAAATGGTATAGTAGAGACTTCTTTTTTCCCTCCCTACATTTTACCAATTTTCCATTATCACCCAACCAAGACATTTTTTTTTTTTGAGGAAATTAGCAAGACTTTCTCTGTTTATTATAAGGCATTCTCGAGGGCATTGTAGAGTTGGGAGCTTAAAGATAGTAGAAGAAAAAGAATAAGAATGTATGGATGAGATAGAGCAAGAGAGAAGAAGGGAGATCCAATCCACAGGAGTAACTACTAATTAAGATCCAGGTCAACCTCTTATTCTGCTTCATATCAACTGAACTAAGATTTCCCAAGCTCTCAATCTGCCTCTGTCATCGCATTACTATCAAGCAATATCCTTTTTGGAGAATAAGTGAAGTATTATGAGTTAGTGCCACTTGGAAGATAACTGCAACAACACCCACAACATAGTTAAGTAACACGTGGTAAAGGACATGGATGCTCATATAGACTTAGAAATATAATTGAAAAAAAAACACTTTTGAGCAACCCATAGACTAAGAAAATATGCTTTAAGAAAGAAACAGTGAGGAAAAGATAGCAACAAAATTTTTTAAGTTTCAGTTCTAAGCAGACCATTATCGATTTCTTAACTATGATGCATTACTTACTGAATACTTGGATAACTCATATTAGGTGTTAGTTCTCAAATAGGTATACACAAGCCTGTTTGCTCACAATATTACAACTGCATCACACAATTTTAAGATGATTGGAACAATGATGAAGAAACCGTTGTACACAAACAAAATGAATAATATACCTTCATTGATGACGGACATGAACCCATCCAAGCTTCATAAATACTCTTAATATTTAACAAGGGGATATAGTTGTTTTTAATATGATTGAAAATCTCTAGTATAGCCTGAGAAAGAAAAAATAATTAAATCTCCAAACAAGATATAAAACTTTCCGCCGGATCATAAACACAAAAAAGAAAAAACTCACTGATATAATACAGAAAAAGTTCTTCTAAAAACACAAAAATTCACCCGCCGAATGATGCACTAAAACATTGATGCACTCACATAGTCGCGCATGCACGCGTACACACACAAAACCAAAAAAAACCCTCTAATCACACAAAAAAATTCTCCTTTTCATCCCACTCAACACAACATTCTCCCTTTGATAAAAAAACACTAAATTCACCAGCCGATCACACATGCAAATAATATTATCCCTATGTCCACAAACAAAATTAGATATCCTCGGATCACAGTCACACACATTATTCTCCTTCCAGTCACACACACACACACACAAAAAGCAATAATAAAAGAATCTCCCTTCGATAACACATACATACAAAACTCTCTCTAATTACAAAAACCAAATTCTCCCTCTAATGACAAAAACACACAGAATTCCCCCGTTAATCACACACATATACACAAAAGTCTCCCTGAGGCACAGACAAATTTCCCCTCTGATCAGTTGATCACACACACAAAATTCCCCCTTACCAAAAACTGACACACTCCTGATCACTTACAGTTGGTTCTGCCTCTAATCGTACACACAAAATTCTCCCTTTTGATCATACACGCACAAAATTCTCCCTTTTGAGCATACACACAAAATTCTCCCTCTAACACGCATACAAAAAAAAATCTCCCTCTAACACGCATACAAAAAAAAATCTCCCTCTAACACGCATACAAAAAAAAATCTCCCTATGAATGGACACTAATACAGAATTCTCCCGCTCATCATATGCACGCTCACACAAATTGAGAAAAAATCAAGCGAAATGGAAAACAACCTTGCCCAGTATTTTTTTTTATTCTTGATCAGACCACTGTGGTCTACTCCTCTCAATAATGTGCTCAAAACTCTGTTTGCTTCTTTCCAATTTTGCTCCCTCAACAGTTTACCAAAAAGATGTCTTAGTTTATGCAGATGTTCAGATAACACAAATGTTAAAGGTTCATTTTTGAGAAATTTTGTTGAAGCAAAGTTCATTTTCTTCCTTGGCCTTTTTGACAGATCATCATAGCAGCAATTAGCTGACTCAGCCTCTCTCTTGATCAACTTATGGTTTGTAATGACTTCTTGTTGAACCTCCAACTTCCTAGTATTGACATCCTCATCAATAATTTCTACCTTCACTTTATTGAGCATTTTTCAGATTTCTCAATACTGAATACCTAACAAAATTTTCGTGCTACAAGTTATTTTTACTGGACAAAAGAAGCATAACGACAATTCATTAACAGAATATACATTATTAGATGCTTGCTAATGCACCAAACGTTTTTTGCTATACAACAAAAAAATTATTTTCTACAAACTCAAACTTTTTGCTGACAACAAATCTTTTCTTGAGTAATGTTTTACTTAAAGGGGATATTTTAAAGAAATTTAAAAATGGATGTTAAAATAATCAACTATCAAACTCCATGGATTAATTAGATGAGCTGTAAAAGCCAAACAATTATTTTATGGGAAATAAAAAAAAGGCACTGCGATGATGCAATATAGCCAGCCTTGTTGAACAACTACTACAGGTTTCAAATCTCGAATAATTCTGTCAAGATTTGAGATTACAATATGCCCTAATTCCTTTACTTGCAAGAGTGAGCAAATTACGTGGCACTACCAGAGGTTGGATAAACTCTATAGAGTACCTTGCTGCCTTTTTTTTGAAACTAGTTCAACCTACATGGCAGCTTCAGGAGCTTTCGTTGAAACTTCAGGTATTCATTAGTATCTCCAAAATACTTGGATCAACTCTCTTCCCTAAACCCTAAACCCCAACGGTGACCCCTTGCAACCTAAGTTTTCCCAGCGAACCAGATACCAGTCTCCCCCTGCAACAAGGCTTGAGGTTGTTCTCACACCGCGCCGAGTAACGGAATGCATCAAAGGAGCGGGTGAGACGTAATCACAGTTGACGAGGAGCTCGTCGGCAAGAGTGAAACAAAAATAGGGGAAATGTAATCGGAAACCATTATGTGCAATTAAATCATCAAGATATGTGACGCTTATTAATCGAGACCATCGCCGATATCATGGGACGGTTAGACAAATCCATCACATGGATGCCTGATGAAACACATTATTTTGCACTTCTCAAATCTCAACACATTCATCCATTTCATACATTGGAACCAAAATATCTTTTCATTAATATAGTTTGTAATTAAGTTAGTAACTAAGTTCGTAAATACACCAATGCCAATTCAGTTCATCGAGAAACCTTATGTTTTGCATCTCAAGATAATAGGTATAAGTTATGTTTTTGGGCTATCTTATGATTCTTATCACATTATTTAGAAATTAAACTTATTTTTTAAAAATTAATCAATTAATAGTTTTCAATAATATTAATTGTATATGGATTCCACAGTAATTTTCAAAATATAATTTAAATGTATCAACAAAATTAAAGATGTAACATATAGCATAGATTCCTTTAAAAAATTAAAAATTACTTATGTGCTTCTTTTTATTCATGTATAGATCTTTTCAACTTTTCGTTCATTTGCTAGTTTACAATTAAATGTTATACAGATACTTGTGAATATAATCTACAGGGAAAATTATGTGTTTGACATAGTGAAATCTTAATCTGTATGGGAAATAAATATACTTTTGGTTGATTTTTGAAAAATTGTATGTAATTTCAGATTTGATGATATTTTTTCAATTGGCAATTTAATTTTTCTATAAATATGTATATATGTAAATATATATTTAATTGACATATTAATCTGTCAATATTGGATATGATAATCCAAAAATAGCAAATATAATCTCCGATGTTAATATTAGATAACCCAACATCACATAAGATCCAAAGATATAATTTCTGAGGTTTATGGTCTTACCAAGAAAATTAACATATAAGATTTTTGTTTCACAAACAACTCTTTTAGTATAATCTAGAAATCAAAATTTCATATTTTTTATTGAAATTAAAAGTAGTATTCATGCCAAGCCACCACGTTTCTTCTACATAAATTATTGATATTGAGTACGTGTTCACCTTCGTAATATATTCATTAATCAAGCCAATGAACGAGTAGACATCAGAAGATGATTTCCCTAGGCACGAGTGGATCTGCAGCAGCCAAGAGGATGCAGGCTTGTATTGATCAGTCAAATTGTAAATTTTCCCAACATAAATGTACAAAATTCTAATGTATTAATGTTTGAGCCAAGGCATAACTCTGTTAAACATCTTTTGCAACAAGTAGTGCCAAAAGGTTAACATTTGCTGTAATGTCAGAATGCCAAAACAACAGTACTCGATGCATTGTGTGCCTTCTTGAAACACTATTTTTGTCATAAAATTCAAAGTTAGATGATAAGGAGCGCGATTTGTTGCATAAGAAATTCGGTTCACTCACTTTACAGGTCCACCAGCTCGAACCTTCGGCTGGTGACACCCTGGGTTCATTCATACAAGCTTCTTGAAGGATTTATTGCCAAATTTAGAGTATGATCCCAGAATTGATACTCTTATAACAATGCTACCAAGAAGTGTTTCTGATGTAATTTTTCAGTACAGGTATACCTACAAGCTCGTTCATCGACTATCTAATGGTTTCTATGTCTGGAGTAAGCTTTTCTCTTTTAGATCACCTCCTTTTCCTGGTCAGGATTCTTTACAAGAAGTCATCATTTTTTGTGACACGGGAAAGGTAGGGTCAAACCAAGTTTCTTCAGAGATTGAATAATCTTTACCAGAGTTGACATAAAAAACCTTAACCTTGACAACAGGACTAAAACACCTCCCTCAGCAGTATCACAAGCCTCTTAAACAATCAAAATAGCTTTACTGATACCTCAGAAAAACAAAAGCTTATGAAAATTTTCTTGTGTCATCTTTGATCAATATAAAAATGTAAGGATACTACAGGTCAAACCAACCTATCTGTAACTTTACCAGATACTCTTTTTCCCTTAAAATGGTACTAGTTGATAACTTGAAACACATCTACTTTTTGGCATTTGATAATGTACAATGAGCGTGCTCTTTTGGCTTTGCTGGCAGGTTTGATCATAGGAGACTCATGATCACATTTTCAGGCTCAGCGAGATGGTTCGAATGAGTACAACAATTATCAGCCTGGTTGTCTCAATACCACCGACCAACTTGTTAAGGACCTGGATAACATTGACATTGTTTTTCACATAGGAGATATATCATATGTGAATGGATATATTTCACAATGGGACCAATTTACATCATAGAACAAGCCAATTGCATCAGCAGTACCATATATGATTGCAAGGTTTGTTATTTACCATGTTAGTCACTGGCACTAATGATCTACATGCTAGCTCATTATTTTGCTTGTAAATCTGTTCCTGCAGTGTTAATCATGAACGAGATTGGCCTGGAACTGGGTCCTTCTATGACACACATGATTCTGGTGGAGAATGTGGGTGCTTGCTGAGACAATGATTTATGTTCCTGCTGAAAATAGGGCAAAGTTTTGGAATAGATTTACTTTTTTTGGTAGAAGACAGGGTAAGAAACACTACTTACTGTTTATTAATTTTCAAACGAGTATTTTTTATTTATCACAGGTATTCAACAGACTATGGTATGTTCCACTTCTGCAGAGCTGACAGTGAACATGATTGGAGGGAGGGATCAGAACAGTACAAATTCTTGGAGCATTGTCTTGCAACAGTGGACCGCCAGAAGCAGCTTTGGTGGATTTTTGTTGCCCATCGTGTTCTTGGCTACTCCTCTGGGTCAGGATATACAAAAATTGGTTCAATTGCTGAAAGAATGGGAAGAGAGAGCCTGCAAAAAATTTGGCAGACATACAAGGTCGATATAGCATTCTTCGGTCATGTGCACAACTATGAAAGAACATGTGCGATCTATCAGGTATAATATTAGAGAGTCCTCCAATCAACAATTTCTAGAAAGGAAACTGTTCTCCTCCAAATCTAATGCATTTCTTTCCTTTCATGGGTGGATGGTGGTCCAGAACCTATGCGTAAGGTCTCACTATTCAGGCACAGTGAACAGAACCATGCATGTGGTACTGGGTGGTGGAGGCAGCCATCTCACACATTCCAGTGAGCTACAGCCAGTTTGGAGCTTGTACCAGGATGAAAATTATGGCTATATCAAACTGACAATATTCAATCACTCTCCTCTCCTTTTTGAATACAAGAGAAGTAGTGATGGTAAAACCTATGATTTATTTTCCATTTCAAGAGACAATAGGGATGTATTGGCATGTGTCCATGATGGTTGTGAACCAACTACACCGGCATTTTAGCTTAGTACTACTTGAGTCTTGTGTTAAATGGAATGGTTTTGGACAATCAGGTGTTAATTATTCTGAACCAACTACAATGGCATTTCCAGGTTCGATGTTTTCTCCTTTCCAGCCCCCAATCGACCAGGTTGCCTAGGAGTGAAATTTGGTCAACTTCTGAAATAGGTCTTGCAACTCAGTATTAAATCCCTTTACTACAGAAAACAAGTATCATTATAGAGCAAATCATGTTCACCAACCCCTCTGCAAAGGTACAGCCAGTGAAATCACAGAGTTCTATAAATATAGTTCATGCTTTGCTTTCTGTTCATTAAACTGTATGTTGGATGTTACAAATAAAATGAAAAGAGGACGCAATCGAATAAAAATTAACAATTATGAACTTATTACCTGTTAACTGAATAAGAAAAACGTACACAACTATAAGTGGAGTTTGGGATTCACTTTTTCTTTTCCATGTCAATTGCAATCAACTGCCGTCAACAAATGGCAGCCAATGGCAGAATCATGGGCTGTAAGGATTATGGGCTCGATGTGTGTACCTTGAATGTGTCAAAAAAGTCAGAACCTCGCCTCTGGTCAATCACATAAACATTTAATAGCCTTAGGCTATGCATTCATCGGTATTAATAAAGAAGAGGCACGACAGTATCTACGGACCTCCACCTAATTGCAGATTGCATCATTCTCTGTAACTGAAATCATATTAAAGCACATGAAAAATTAGGCAATTGCAGAATGAATAGAAAAAAAGAAAATGATAATGCAAGAGAAACCAAAACGCTATCAAAAAAAGCAAGAAAAAACAAAACAACTTACAAGTAAGATACTTCATTTTTTTCCCGTTTCCTGAAGAAAGCCATTATTTCGAACTTTTCCATGCAGGTTCTTTCTTAACATCACATAATATCAGAAATGCTTCTCTGAGAATGAGTTTGATCTTCATTGTTGCCGTTTTTCATGTTTGTAGACACATTTCTGTCATTCTGCATTTCCAATCCATACAATAGGACGCATTTGCAGCCTTGGCAATTACCCCAAGAAATAGGTTCAACTTCAGCTTATCTTGCTCAGGTACTTGCATAAGTTCATAGGATTTTGAAGATGCTTTTCTAAGAAAGAGATTAGGTCTTCATTCATGTGTTTTTTCAGAGAAGTGCAGACATTTTCCACATAATGAAATTCTGGCCCATACAGGTGGACAGCACCTGCAGCCTTGACAGTTAATAACTCCCAATCACCTGAAATAAACAAGATGAAGTTCCTATAAATAAATAAATAAATAAATCTAGCTCGGTTGGAAACCCAAAATAACACAATAGATTCTTACATTCCAAGCTTACAGTTTAGACCTACTCTGGCCCCTCATTGAATTGTATTTTTCTTGTGGGTAGTTTAGTTAATGAGTCACCTTTCTCCAAAAAGTTTTAGGATTAAATTTCTGTGTTTAATTCTTATATTATGATGCTAGTTTTGACGCATAAACTGTAACCATGAGGGAGGTACATTACCCTTAATGTACAAAACAAGTTAATTGATTAAAATGCAGAAGCAGCATTCAGTTTGTCCTAACATCTGCCACGTCCTTATGCAGTTCTCTACTGAAATCGTATCCAGAACTCTACATGATACCAGAGCAAGCTGGTAGACCTCGGTAAGATCTATAATACTTCCCTAATTTTTTCTTGAAACTCTGTTTCAAGGAATATCAGATAGGTTTTCCTTTGAGGCTCAAAGATCCGCAATTAATTGTATGCCGAGTTGCTTTTCTTTCTCTTTTTTTTTTTTAAAGATGGAAAATGCTATTGGCGGGACTCGATACTGCAACCTTCAGATGCCGAGTTGCTTTTGTTATGTGGCAAAACCCCTGTATGACTGCTCGAGTGCCATTCAGCTGGGCTCTTAATGTATTTAAAGGCTCTTTCGCCTCATATTAGTAAGATTTGCACCTGTTTTTTTTTTTTTTTGAAAGTTGTGATTTTATTCATTATATCCCAATAAGGCAAAAGAAGTACATAATAGGATTACAGCTAGTAAGGGGTCCATACAATAGCATGTTGCTCATGAGCCCCTTTTTTAGCTAATTCATCCGCTTTACCATTTACACTACGTAGTACATGACTCCAACTAGTGACAATAGATGCAAAGTCTCTAATTTCATCAAAGATGGGAAGAAGCCTCCGAGGAGGCTTGAGGTCCTTCTTGCACCATTGGATTAGAACATGTGAGTCACTCTCAACATGTAATGGCCAAACAAAATGGAACTTGAGGAAGAATTTGAGGCCGTGAAGCAAACTTTTCGTTTCAGCAATTGTGGAATCAGTGGTGCCAATCGGGCATGAATAAGTGAGCAATATGTCCCCAGAAGAGTTACGGATTAGTCCACCCACACCTGCAAGCCCCGGGTTTCCAAATGACGACTCATCAAAATTCAGCTTATAAGCATACCTCGGGGGAGGGACCCAAGCAATAGTTTTGGGAACCTTCCCCCCTTTTCAAAAGCATATGGGGACCAAGAATTCCAGATTGCACCTCCCTCTATGTTCTTGAAATTTTTCTGCACTTTCAACCAACATACAATTTGGTGAATAATGCGTTGGCATAAGTCAGGCCAGGAAGTACTTTTGTTCTGAAAAATTCTGTTGTTTCTTTCTTTCCACAACAACCAGGGAATGTAGCCCAAACAACAACTAATCATCAATATTCATTTGCCTCCAAGGCCAAGAGATCCGATAAGAGCAATAATGCTACTAAGAGCTTGAGGAATGGGGAAGTTTAGTCCAAATTTATCTATGAAAAATGTCTATACCTTCCAGCTATATGTGCAATGCAATAAAAGGTGATTAAGAGATTCACTCTCAGAGTTACATAAAGAGCATGCAGTATCCCGAATCGGAATTCCTCTCCTTAATAGTGCGTCCCTTGTGGGCAATCTTCCTCTTAAACAGCACCACACAAAAAAAGCTTGTTTCCTTGGGCAGGAAAGTGTCCAAGCTTTTGCAACCTGATGGGGCTGATGTCCACGATCAGTTAAGCAAGAGTAAGCTATGCTAACTGAGTAATGCCCCAAGGGATGAGGCCTCCATAATAATTCAGGAATGTCAAATTTAACTCATCAAGTAATGTAGCTATCTCAATAGATTCCTCATCAGTTGGATTTCTTCGAAGCAATGGTGTCCAATCCACTTCTCTCAGTTGTCCCCTAGGGGCGATGTCCCTAATAAAGCAGTTCTGATCCCTTGCTAATGTGAATATTCTTGGATACTTGTCAGCAATAGTGTCCTTACCAGTCCATTTATCAGTCCAAAAAAGTGTTCTATCACCAATTCCAGGATGAATGAAAGTATGCTGAACAAAAAAAAAAGGGTTGCAGCTGTGGAAGTGTTGTTTGTGACTGAGTTTCTTTTCAGAAATAAATCTTTAGTGCCTAAAAGGGTTCTTCCTAAGAAAATTGTTTCGTTCCTATGAAGAGCTAATACTGGTCCATCCTTGTGCTCTGCAATTGAGGTCGGTTTGTGGTATCTTTAAAGTAGATTAGATGTGGACCTTTACTAGTTTTTGGATTCTGATGAAACTTATTGCTGACTTTGTTGACACCATCAAATTGGATTGTACCAATCGTTCCAACTTGTCCACCTCCTTCTACAGCCTAATGGCTGGAGGAATATGTCTCGACCTACTAGATAAATAGTATGTACTAAGGAGAGTGCTGTTACACAACTGCATTGTGTAATGGCTAAAAATATTTGGAATGCCTTGAAGAGGAAATTTTTCTGGGATCAAAATGTGTCTAGCCCGAAAAAAGAAACCACCTAATATGCCTTCTTTCTTGTACAAAATGAAGTTTTATCATCCCAGCACTAGGTTGCAAATATGATGTATGCAATGTAAATAAGATACCGGTATATATTAATGTTTTTGCACCAAAAGTCAACTGATTAAAAGGAAGCACCTGAGGTTGAATTTTTTTCTCAAATATATATATATATATATATGTATATATATATATATATATATGTATATATGGAAGTCTTCTCTCCATGTCCTCATCTTCCTCTACTAAAATTCTTCTAACTTCATCTCTACAACTCAACAATTTTCTTTCAAATTCTCGTTTCTTCAGGTGTGTTGATGAACTGTATTACTAGGAATCACCAACATCAGAAATGAAAGAACGTAAATATAAAAAAATAAATAAAAAGTAAAAATAAAAATAAAAATAAAACTGTGTTAACTAGTTGGGAAACAATCTCCTACCTTCACTTTACCATTACAGATGGACTTACCTGTTTTGTTGAGGAAATTACATCTTTAATTAAATTTAGCCAAAGCTGAAATTACAAGAAAAGAGGGTTCCCCCTTCCAATAAAAGTAGGAAGGGTAACTCCCTTTTTAGCTAAAGTGTCTGCTGCAGAGTAGGTAGACATAAGAATACAAGATCATTAGCAAGATAGTAAATCTCCATGGAGGAGCAGAGGTTTGCCAAAACCACACCATAACATTCCTTGACTCCTTCCACAATGACTAGAGATATTCTCCTTAAAACATCTGAGATCCCATAGTACTCAATGAACCTCTACAGCTGTGGAATCCTCATGACAAGTGTCTAGTGAAGGTCAGGAAGATGGAATCCTCTGAGTCTCTAATTACTCACCCAAACCTTGTCGCAAAAAGGTTGCCTAGTGAGGTCTTACCTTATTTTCTTTTTTTTTTTCTGAAAATGGTCTCACCAATTTTAACAAGATAGAAATGCAGAATGTTCTTTTATTATGGCCTAGATGGTGCCCTATTGGTGATGTTCATGTGACAGGCTCATTGTTTGTTTGTGTAGTCCTAGAAATGAGGGAGACTGGTAGGAGGAATATTCCAAGTTAATGCCGAGAAAGATCCAATGGTAACCTTGACTAGTCATCATGGGATGGACCTAGATCCAAATATAACAAACTAATTGACCTTCTAGCTAGAGAGGGTCTTCCTTCCACACTAAGTCAGACAAAGCCAGCAACTTTGATGTAATTTACAAACCTCTGTAACTCCAGTTATTCTGGTCAAATGAAATGAAAAACAACCTCTTCAAAAAAATTAAAAATTAAAAATTAAAAAAATAAATTGACCCTACCAAGATAATGAGTTCAAATTTGGCTTTAAGGAAAAGCCTCATGCCTTCAAATTTAACAAGAATAATGCTCAGAATGACTTTTCTCACGAAAAAAGAAAAAGAATCATGGCCTTTAGATGTTTATGTGATTCGAATGGAGTAAAGATGGTATGTTTTCTTGAAAATCAAACGGTTATTTCTTACAATAGACAAGAATGTGTAGTGCATAAACGCATAAGTACCTGCTTGTATCTCTAAGAGATGGAGTTTCTTACTGAAGTGACGCGTGGACCACCATCTACAACGAGTATCCAAGACTTTCTTGCTTCACTCTTCATAAATAAGCAAGGAATTCCACTGCAATAGAAAGATGACGCTGTTTTGTAGCTACCCCCATCTGTCTGTTGAACTGTGGACATCTGATCATCCTCATATAGTCTTCTCATTTTGAAGTCTAAAGAGACATAATGCAAATTCCTCCCATATTGCACATGCTGCAAAGGTCGCATCCAGATGTAAAGCTATCATCTCCAACAATGGCTCCAGGTTGTAACTGCCTATGAGAATCAAGAAAATAGATACTCATTATCGTCAAGAAAATTAGGAAACAGATATCCAGTAACTGCAAAGAGTCCCAAATGTCAATCAACTAACTGCACAGACGTGAAACCACCTCCCCCACACACAAACACACAAAATAATAATAAAAAAAAAATCAGAAAAAGAAAGAAAGCAACACAGATTTGGACCCCATATACATTTCTTGATCTGGAAACCAGATCCTCATAGATCTTAACCTCCTGCAATCCGAAAGTCTGCATAATTTTAACTATAGCTTAATAAAAAGAAAAGAAAGCTGCAACAAAACTTAATGAGGGAAAAACTTATTGGACTCGTTTTAAATTTAGTCACGTCATTGATAAAGCTACAGAAGCCATCAATGACATAGTGCTCTTGAGGAGTGAAAAAGAGGGAAATAGGGAAAAAAAAAATTTAAAAGGTCACTTTTACCCCCAAATATTTTGGGACAATTAATGTATTTCGCTGAATATTGAAGTTGCTAGAAGTAAAGGAGTATGTTGTAGGTCCAATGCAGATGCCGCCTGCAAGTGAACTAGTATAAACACCATAAAAGTATATTCCAACCTACATGATGATCAGTCTCTTCCTCAAGGACAAGACACTATATCAAAGGCACGAGAAACTTATTCATAGAACAATAATTTCACCTGTCATCTCCTTTGTTTTTTAGTTTGTTTATCAGAACCCAATAAAAGTTCAATTTAGGCAGCCCAATGAGTTCTCTGGAATAATTAAAATGAGCACATGATAAAAGGCTATTGTGCATATCCCATGGACATATTTGGGGATTAGGGTCTAGACAGATGCAAACTATTTTTAGGGCAGAATCCAATGCATATTTGTTGAAGGTAAATTTTTTTGTTAGAAGACCAAGAAACAAAGAGTGATTACGTGGTCTAGTGTTGAAGCCAAGTAGAGATGATGCCTCACACAGCTGGTGAACTTATTAGGAGAGATCAGTTCTAGTTGAGCTTGCTAGTAAAACTTCCTACAGTTATGGCTTGTAGAAACCAGGAGGCTATCATTGTCAGTAAGTGTTTCACTCACAAATGAAGCACATAGAAGTGGACTACTAACAAAATTTTGTGATGAGTGGTGTGGAGAATGTAATTTGCCTGTAAGATCTACTAATCAGCTTGGAGATACATCTCAAAGGCTACTCTTGGAAAAGAGAAATATCTACAAAGGCTCTTGGAAGCATGTTTTCTGTGGTTTCCAATCCCCAGTTTACGACATGTTGGAAGGTACAGAGATAAAATTTTACTTTCACAATATTTATAGTGGCTTACTCCTTCCTGTTTTTTTTCTTAAAGTTGTGTTTCATTGTTTTATTAATCATCAAAGATTGCATCTGATTGTGGCCCAATTCGGGACATTACAATAGATAGGTCAGGGAATACTAACAAGAAGGCGGTGCTGATGAACGCCTTGTTTGGCAAGGGAATCAGCACGACCATTGGCACATCTTTAAACATGTGACCAATTTGTTACAGGGTCCATAAAGGTGGCAATTTCATTGAATAAATACCAGAACCTCCATGGTGGTTTAGATTTTCTAGTGCACCAAGAGATGATGACACTGGAGTCTCCTTCCACATGGAAATTACCGAAGAGACCTAAAGAAGCAAAGCACTTGAGCCCCTAATGCAAGCTCCTTGCCTCAGCAGTAGTAGAATTCTGGACCCCAATTGGTCCTGAATATGACAGCACCACTTCACCTCTTGAATTTCTAATGAGGCCACATTTTCCTAAGAAGAATGATATCTTTGGCATTTTATTACTCAATTAATAATAGTAAACATACTGTTATGAGTCAGGGGTAGTTTAGTAATTTAACTAAACTCTGGTTAGTTATTATTTGTTTATTGTGTTTAAGTAGCTTACTTGTCCTCAATCCATGAATGGCATTATTGTAATTTTGTATTTTCGGATTCTATTAATACATGGTTTAGGGTTGTAGGTCATTAAGACCTTATGACCTCTCTCCTTCTCTCTCCTTTCTTCCTATCACTTCACTTTTCTTTCATCTTCTATCTTCCTTCACTAAATTAACACATACTTTATTTCAAAAAAAAAGTACGAAAAATACAAGTAATAGCTTAAATTCTGTAAAAGAAAGACATTTGAGCCAGTAATTAATTGTGTTTAATAAAATCAAAGTAGAGGGAAAATGGGACCAAATGGTGGAGATAGTTTGTTGGTTCCTTGGCTAGTTGATCAGCTAATTGGTTAGCTGATCTTGGAGCTGTAGTCCAAACTATTTGCCAATCTTTAGTATTTGCTCAAATTTCATCGAACACATGTTTGAGCTCCCAAGAGATGGTGTTTTTGGCCTAAGCAATAGTCAAATAAGAGTTTCTTTCACCTATCATAGGATTTCGAGCTACTGGTTGCATCAAACTAACTCCTTCAAGCCAGGTTGTCGCTTCACCCTAATTTGTTGTAAACTATACCAAGAGGTCTTGAATACACACTAATAATCTGTCCAACTCCCTTGTAATCCCTCAACATGTTGGTTTCCCTCTAGATGACCCATAAAATTTTAATTTAATCCATCCGATTGGAGGTGGGACCACTCAACCATGATTGGAGGCTTGTGTTGCTTGAAATATATGATCTTCTATTGTTTAATTACCAATGTAGGAGAAACTTAATTATAACTATTGTATCTTTGCTTTAGCCTAGACAATAGGCTTACTTTCACACACACACACACACACACACACACACACACACACACACACAAAAAAAAACAAAAAAAAAAAAAGCTTAGACAATAGGTCTACCCCCACTAGATAGTAGACAATAATTTTCTCCCGCTGCCTCATCTACCCCTTCTCCCATTTCTTCTATTTTTTGCACAAAACTCACATTCTCTAGCCTCTACACCTAATTCTCCACCACTCTATGTTTCCCCAGAAACCAGTAACATAACATTGTCTTCTTGCTATTGCACCCCTGCCTTATCTTTGCCAAGTATTGTGATTCTTACTTGTGTCTAGGATGCACTATCATGTACTGGGTGGAACAAGCTGCGGACGAGAAAAGAAATGCCATACTTGCTCAAGGAACTTGGACCCTGTTAAGAGCCTCAAGGTGGTTATTGATTGTCAATAGTCAATAATGTCAAACATAGAATTTTTTTGAATTGACGTCAAATATAAGAATAATGGTTCTCTTGATAGATACGAGATTAAATGGTCGCAAAAGGATATACCAAAACTTATAAAATGGATTTTTTCAGGTCTTTTCCACTTGTTGCTTGCATTGATACTATTCGCAAACTTTTTGAGATGAGGTGTTTATTCTTATTACAACACAAACCAAGCTGTACCAGAGACAGTGGACCATGCTCTAATCCACTGCTCATATAGCTGGAAGGTTTGGATGTTAATTCTCAGCTTATTTGGGTCTGAATTTGTTATGCCACATGGTTTGATTAGAATTGCATCAATGACTAGCTCATTGGGATTGAAGAATAAAGGAAGGCTCATGTTCAAGTGTTGTGTAGGCCTTATTCCCTGGTTCCTTTGGAAAGAAAGGAATAGGAGGATTTTTCATGGGCATGAACAACATTGGAAACATGTGGCCTATTCTACTCTACACTCTATTGTGGGATGGCTCAAGCTTCAAAGCTGTTTTCAGGGGGTTGATGCTAGTACCATTTGGAAGTCATGGGCCGAGCACGCATGTCTAGACACTTCTAATCGAACAGCAAATCAAGTTTGGCAGCCTCCTCCATACTCCACTTACAAGCTCAATTTTGGTGGATCCTTACTCGGTAATCCAGGCCCTGCTGGCATTGGGGGAATAATTAGAGATTCTTCGGGTGAAGTTATTCTAACTTATTCTGGGCCAATTGGAGTCAATGATTCAAATACCGCTGAAGCACGTAGTCTCTTGCAATGTCTTAAGTGCTTTGCCAGCTTGGGATTAGGATGCAGTCTCAATGTGGAGGGGGATTTCAAGGTGGTTCTCTCTTGGGGTTCCGGCGAGTTGAAACCTCCATGGTGTTTTCGCTTCCTTTTTAATGAACTTTGTACTTACACTACCTTTGTAATTTCATGGTCTCATGTGTTAAGAAGTGCGAATGGTCACGCTGATTCTCTTGCTAAGCAAGGGGTGCATCAACAAACTCTTGTTGTGTCACCCTAAGCTTCTTATGTATCTGCCCGGATTGGGCTCATACTTTGTAACTATTTCAAAATATCAATGAAGAACAACTTTCAAAAAAAAAAAAAAAAGAGATTGATTAGAGACCCCTATATACCCAAATCATCAACATGAGAATTGAGTAATGCAAAACCACTGAATAGTCTTTTTTTTTTTTTGTTTAAGTCGTCTGTCATAAGCCATTTTGAGAATATTTAGATTTCACATAACAACCAAAATGGTTGCAATCACTAGACTCTCTCTAGAGTCATCACAAAGATGTGTTGTTGTGTAACCCCACTTTTTGCTAATACATAAGCTTTACAACTACACTCCTAGGTACATGAGATCAGCTGATGACGCCTCTTGCAAGGTCCTTAATTTTATTGATAGTTAACCAATGCCTCCACGGTGGCTTTAGTTCTACTTCACACCATCAGATGACCACCTTTCAATCGCCTTCAAGGATTTTGTGATCCACAGTTTTTTAATGAGCCAACTAGCGCCATAGTGGATCCACAGTTCCCAACCACCAACTGATTACTGATTTGGAATCACCTTCAATGCGAAGGGGACCACCAAATTTGTTTCAGAAAATTCTTAGTTAATAATCCCATCACCCCGAGGATCGTTGTTTAATGAGCCAACTAGGGCAACATAATTTTGTAAGAGTCAATCCTATGTGCTCACGGAAGATACAACCAAAGCTCGAGTGTCTTCGGTTGCCCCAAGAGGAGCCATTAAAATTTGACTTGGTGCAACCCCTTGGAGAGGGTTCTGTGTTTCTGTTCACTTATCATTTGCCCATCCTGTGGTGGAGCTATTAATCCCTATGAAAATCGAAGTTGAGTGCCCCCGGCACCAGTAAATTCATCCACTGTGCATAACCATCAACTGACTTAGTCATCGGCCATTCTAATTATGTCTTCTACTTCCTCCTTAGTTGTTGAAGTGCTTTCAAATTCCTTTCTTCCTGTAAGCACCACGGGATAATTGGCGCACATGCAATGATCATTAGCTTATCCTTTGTGCAAGTCTCCATAAATACAATTGGTGTAGTTAGCTTTTGAGTTAGGATATGCATGTAGCTAATCTGAAAAGCTTACTGGGGAGGCACTTGACCTCCTAGGAGAAGTAATAGTGGATCAGAATGTGATCAACTGTTTCTAGTGAGTCATCACAGAGGGGAGTGCATGAGCTACTGATTCCCATGGATGTGAGCCTTAGTTGTCATAATGATGTGAGTGCCCCCTATCAATGACAAAACTATATAAAGGTGATTAGTTGGCGAGCTGATTCATACCACGATTACTTGCCTAGATAATTCCTTCCCACCTGGATATGTTAGCCAGTTTAAGGAGGTGTCCTGTGTTGATGTATCTCAAGGCTGCACATAATATTCTAAAATATCTCAAAGGCTCGTTCCAATAAAGGCCTCAGCATTGATCCTCATAACCATTTGTCAGTTAAGAGATGCGAATATTGACTAAACAAGTTCCACGATATACTAGAAATGTGCTACACACTATTGTATTGTTGCTAGTAGAAACGTATGGGCAGGAAAAGGAAAAACTAAATGCAGTGACAACATCAAGCGTTGAGGCTGAATATCAACGAAGGCACATACAGCAAGCAAACGTTTTTTTTTTTTGAGGAAGTTTACAGCAAGCAAACTTATTCAAATAAAATTTGTCATATAAGTTTAGTTTGGACACTAATGAACCTATGAAACTAAAGTGCGAAATTCAGATAATCATTTTAATTGCAAATAACACAGCATTGCATAAACAGACCAAATTGTTAATATTTTTACTAGCACTCTAATGAGATGTCAGTTTACCCACTTATATCCACACAAGACCTTGCTGATATCTCTGCATCAACTTGAAGGGAGAGCGAAAGCACAAGTATTTTGGTTATTTTACCTTTTGAGTACTTACTAAGTATTGGTTATGTCATAGTTAGAAAACATGTTACCAGGATTCTAGTGATGTAAACATGACATTTCTTTTGGAATCATTTTAGCTTATTTAGCAGTGTATCCTTATACAGGCATTGAAGGATTTGAAAAGAGGGTAGGTAGTCAAATGAGCCCTTAAACCAATTCTCCATGTCTTGTACAGTTTTGCTGTATCTTTTTTGTTTCCTGTATTTTCTCTCTTTCCACTCTTCTCCTCAAAAGATGCAATTTTACATCTAGTTTTCAAAGTATTATTAGAAAATATTAGCTTAAAAGTAATAACTCAAGAGTCTCATAGCTTACTTTCACACATAGTCTTAAATATAGACTTAAGACATTTTCAAAGAACACCTTTACCCAATTCATGTGGTTATGTTTTTTTGTCATCATGGTCAGTGGTTTATATGTTACAAACGAAGGTAGGGCATAAAATTATATATCTTTAATATCTTTTCTCTTTCTGATATATAGCATAATAATCAATAACCATTAGAACAGTTAAAGATAAATACAAAATAAATCAAGTGGATAAGTCTACACACCTGCACCAAAGGAAGTAAAGCTGATATCATTGGTGTAGTTGAGTAAAGAGCAACACGCAAATATTTCACTGCATTAATATAGTGTTCCTTCTTTGCTTCCTCGTGTAAGTACATCCGGTAATCTATATCCTTCGTTGACTGGGGCAAACGTATTGGTAACAAACTAGAACTTAATCCTTGTACAATAAAATATAAAAAAATAATAAAAATCAATAAACACAAACAGATATATCAAATTTTCATCAGGATAAATTGTCATGGCAGAACTGAAATGACCTATCCAACACCATATTGCAGCTCAAATTTGAGTAACAACAGAACAATCATGTGTTGCAAATGTACCTTGCATAGCAAAAAACAGAACAAAAGTTTGTCACAGTAATATAAAACTCACCATAAGGATAACGAATAGAGAAGTCAAGGAAGACTTCATCATTTTCATCAGGAGATGCTTTGGGTATATTCATTTCAGAAGACTCCTTGTGGTAGAACCCCTTCCAAGAAAATACATGCTGGGCCAATGGACTCTCAACAACCTGTGGAGACTTACAATCTCCGTTACCAAACAATCCATCTGACACATAATGATTGTGAATTTTCTCTTCTTGAGTATATGCAAAGCTATTGTCAACAGAATAGTCCATTGCTTTAGATTTAGCATTACTACCGCCTATTGGATCCATGACATGATCATCCAGTGAATCAGGCATGTCATCCTTTTTCACTTGCATCTCTTTTGGAATTCCCAAATACCAAAGTTGATAACAAATCAATCCAGCCAGCATATTTACACATGGATCAGATGCAGATGTTGGGTCATGTACAAGGCTGGAAAAATAGAACAAAAGAAAAAACAAAATTTAAGACTAAGAGGAATGCCTAAAGAGTTCTCAACATTTTTTAACTCTTGAGAACCAAATTATTTATCAGTATTAGGATCAGCTTTTATACAGATAGCATAAAAATCAAACACTCTCCAGCAGATGTGCTTGCTACAACTCCAAAGGATAAACAAGTCGTTGAAAAATAAGAGTAATAACAATGAAAGCAACTGAATGGGAGACAAACATACAACTTCATAGAGCTATAAGCTTCTTCAAAGTTTCTTTCTGTAAAAAGGAGAAGGGCACAATCCAGCTGAATAAGATACTTCTGCTGCAAAACAAGAAAAAGATATTAGAGCGATAATAGAAAAACAAGAGGCAATTATCTCTCAAACAACTGTGATCAGAAAGACAATCTAATTCTGAGAAATTATAAAGGCCACGCATGAGGTGCTCCATGCATGTCATCAATCAAGCCAACCGAGCATTGTTCTAAAACTTGATTTTGAGAAGGCTTTTGATATTTCTTGGGAGTATCTCAGACATATGATGCAACAACTAGATTTCGGTCGTCCATGGAGGAAATGGGTTATGACATGTATTTCATCTACAAGATACTCCATTTTGATAAATGGAGGATCTCATGGTTACATTACTCCAAGTAGAGGCCTTCGACAGGGAGATCCTCTCTCCCCTTTACTGTTTAATATGGCTGGAGAGGGACTCCGATATCTATTGCATCTAGCTGTGGTTGAAGGATGGATAGAGTCTACTGTTGAACATCTACAGACACCCCTTGTACAATTTACTGATGACACAATAATCTTCTGTAAAGGGACAATGGAGCAACTCAGGAAAATTAAGGGGATCATAAAGTTATGAGTAATGATACGGGCACAGCCGCTGTGTCCGAGTCGGGCACAGCGGCTCTCACATGAAAATTAAATAATATATTTTACGAAAATCAAAAATATATTATTTAATTTTATATGAGAGTCATTGTGTCCGACTTTCGGACTACGATGGCTATTCCCAATCATTATTCTAAAGTTATATGAGATGACTTCTGGCCTGCGGATCAATTGGTCTAAATCTACAATTATGGGCTTCAATATAGAGGGAAACACACTTGAGGAGATGGCAGCTATGCTCGGGTGTGGAGTTGGATCTCTCCCAACAACATACTTAGGCCTTCCACTTTTCATAGCTAGAGACTCCAAGCAACTTTGGGACCCTGTAATTAAAAAGCTTCAAAATAGATTAAATACTTGGCAAGGAAAACTTCTGACAAAAGCAGGCCGAGTCATTTTAATAAAGTCTTGTCTCCTTGGGCTTCCCAACTACTACTTATCTCTACTCCATTGCCCTACCTCTGTTGCTGAAAGGCTGGGGAGAATAATGAGGAATTTTCTTTGGTCTGGAACTGCTGAAAAGTCAAAACTCCATTTGATCAAATGGGATGATGTTTGTCGGACTACAAAAAATGGTGGCACAGGAATTGAAGGATAAAGCTCATCAATACAGCTCTTTTATCCAAATGGATATGGAAACTAAATACTTCTGAGGGACTGATATGGAAGGATTTGGTTACTACCAGAATGAGCAGAGAAACAAGACTTTGGTGGATTGATGATATTCCAAGCAGGAGGCTTTCACCAATTTGGAGGAGAATTATTAAACTACTATCTTTTGTTCGGAAATGGATATCCTTCTATCCTGGGAAGGGTGATAAAATCAAGTTTTGGACACACACGTGGCTTGGTGATTCCCCGTTTGTCGATAGATTTCCAAGGCTCTTCCTCCTTGCTCGAAACCAAGATTGCTCTATTGCTGATATGATTCCAAATGGCCAATTAAAGGATATAAATTGGGTTCCACTTCTGAGAAGGAACCTAAATGATGAAGAAGCTTTGGAGATCTCTACACTAATGGAGGACCTGAATAAATTTTATTTGAACAGGAACCAGAATGATGAGTTAATTTGGAGGCCCAATCCCAAAGGATCCTACACTGTTAGATCAGGTTACTCTTGTCTCTTAAGTGATGAGGAAGCTAATCACCCTGCTGTGATTGCATGGTCATTTTCATGTCCCAAGAAACAGAATTTTTTTACCTGGTGCTGCATTAGGGAAAGATTGCCTACGTGCGACTTGTTGATGAGAAGCGGCATGCAAATTCCATCTACCCTATGTTCTTTATGCAAATGTGAATCTGAATCCATCAACCACTTGCTTATACATTGTAAATACAGATGGCAAATATGGGTTTATTTTCTCAGATTGTTTGGCATCACTTTTGTCATGCCTTGGAATCTACCTGGAGTAGCAAACTTGGGTAAATTTGCTGGTCTGGGTGCAAAGGGGCGAATGATGTTTGACTGTTGTATGGGATATATCCCTTGGATGATCTGGAAGGAAAGGAATAATAGAGTCTTTCACAAGAAAGAAAGCACTTGGAAGGATGTTAGTTACAATATCCTCCATCACATCATCGGGTGGCTCAAAACTCAGAGAATTTTCAGGGGTATCAATGCTGGGGAAATCTGGTGCTCCTGGTATGAACATGCTAGAGAATTAGCTGCTGTTAAAACAAAGCTACAAGCATGGACTCCTCCCGGCACAGGAATACAAACTAAATTTTGATGGCTCTTCTTTTGGCAACCCTGGACTTGCTGGAGTTGGGGGACTGATTAAGGACTCTTGGGGACACACTATTCTCACATATGCTGGTCCAATTGGCGTCAATGATTCAACAGCCGCTGAAATCCTCAGTCTTCTTCAAGGGCTCAAATGCATTGCTAGCATGGAAATCCACGCTCCCTTACATGTGGAGGGAGATTCGAAAGTAATTATCTCATGGTGTAAGGGGGAGACCCTCCCCTCTTGGAGGCACCGAGCACTTTATTATGAGATTATTGATCTTTCTCATCATGTTGTTAGTTGAAAGCATGTTCTACGAAGTGCAAATTGTGAGGCTGATGCTCTTGCTAAACAAGGGGTGCATGAAACGCACCTTGTGGTTTGGAAGCTTTAAGCCTCTTACTTTGTTATTGATGTTTGTTCCCTTATTGGGGGACTGATTTGTAAGATTTCACACAATGAATGAAATATAACACAACTTTCAAAAAAAAAAAAATTATAAAGGCCCAATAGGCTTCCCCAACCACAAAATGACTTCAGTTGTTTACATGTAGAACTTCCAAATCTAATGTTTTTCTGTTTGAGGATTTTAAGAAGTTTGTGAACAGCTATGTGATGCAGGTTCACAACAAGAGGAATAGATATTTTGTTAAATGATGCATGAGCTATCGGAAAAGGGTTTGGAAAAAGCAAACATGTAGACTCTTCAGTGTATGCGCCAAGAAGCTATCCTTCATCCTTAACCCGAGGGAATTTTTTACGCTGTTTGCAGACCAGCTGAAAGGAGTGTTGGGCATGGAAAGTAACAGAACAATTAGAGGTTTCTGCTTAGGATCACTTTGTTTTGCTTCACTATGTTCTCCACAGTGACAGTAATTTCTCAATGAATAGTGTTGGCCAAGATATACTCTTCCCTCACTGTCAAGGACGGCTTCTATTGGAGCAAATATGGTGCAGGCCTTGGAGCACTTCAAAAAAAAGAGGAGTAAATGGATGTCAAGACAGTATCACATTAAAACAATAAAAAGGAGGGGAAGTGCTTATAATTAGAGTGGTGGAAAGGGGGGGAGCCCGGAATGGTTGCCACTAGGAGTGTGTCACTGTCTTTTGGATATGGTGTAATACTTTATTGCTAATTTCCAAAGGATACTAAAAGTTGTTATAATCAGCTTTCAGCTGTAGACACTTTCAAGTTCTTTTACATGATTTGCCCTAGACTAGTAGAAGGTTAAGCCCACTTCCTAGCGGTATTCTAGCGTCTCCTACTCTTGCCAAATTGCCAGCCATTGAATTGGCTGAATGAGGTATGTGCTTCCACTGTATTGGCAAAGCATGGGTGAGGGAGTGCATCCCATTATATGAGTGCTGTAACTTCCATGGTGGAGGACCTCCTCTGCCCTCAAGATATTGTCTGTCTCTTTGTATCTATAGAGGTTCATTAAATTCCTAGGTGTATAACCTGACTTCAGTTAAGCAAGTGACTCCGCTGCGTTGGATGTACAGCTTCCAATAGGGCTGTAAGTTTTACCCGATTACCCGTTCCACTGTCAACCGATTAAACGGAACAAAGCGGATATAAAATATTAATATCCTATTACCTATTACCCGTTTACCTGTTTACCACTTTTTTTAAAGTTATCCGTTTACCAATTTACTATTTAATAAACGGAACGCAAATGGAAATAGCTCTTTCGAACCCATTTTACCCAATTACCGCTTAAATAAGGGTAATACGGTAAATTTATCACCCAACACAACCCTGCCCATAACGTTTCCAATTTTCCAGATTTCCCTAATTGGCTAATTCTTTTCTTCCCTCCCTAGGCTACACATAACAATCCCAAAGGGTATAGTAGGCACTTCTTCTTTCCTTCCCTACATTTACCAATTTTCCATTATCACCCAACCAAGACTTCTTTTTTTTTTTTTTGAGGAAATTAGTAAGACTTTCTCTGTTTTATTATAAGGCATTTTCTAAGGCTATTGTCGAGTTGGGAGCTTACATGTCTTTAGCTTGAATCTTACAATTACTATAATGGCGGAGGCGAGGCGATAGGGTTTTAACGCTGCGTCGACGGGAGGATCGGGGACGGCAAGCTGGAAGGCGCCCTTTCGACAATGGGGTCGAAACACGAGGGCGACGAAATGGAAATACTTCCGAGGGAGAATGGACGGTTGTAGAGGGAAGAAGGCGAGGAAAGACGAAGGAACAGGGAAGATGTCGTTTTGGGGAGTCCTTACTGTCGAGGACGACTCAAGGTGGCGATCTATCCACATCTCTCTTCAGACGGGTGACAAGTGCTCCTTCATCTTCGTCCCCCAGGAGATTGGAGACATTTTCACCTAGCAACACAGATTTGGGTTCGAATTGAATTCCTTTTTTTCCTAGAGAATTATGGTGGGAAGGATCCTCTTTCACAATCTCGATTTACAAGCGTGCGCAATGGGAGTGTAAGTTTGCACACTATAGGGAGAAGAAAGTATTGTCGCATATTTACCTTCCAGAAAACGGTGTTGAAGGCATTTCAACCTAGCGCGTGCTGCTTTCGGCTTTTGAGAAGAGCTTCCCACAGCAAAAGGAGACAGCAAAAGTCACCCCAGCGCCTCTTCCGTGCCAACTTTATGCGCTGATGAAGCCCCAAGAAGAAGCTGGAGGGAGGTCGCTTCACCAGAAACCAGATCCGCTACTATTGAGCGTGACGAAAAATGGCTAGACGAGAGGATTGCGGCAAGAAAGGAGTTGCAGTGGGGAATAGTTGCAAAGATCGACTGGAGTATGGAGAAGGCGAATGAGCTCAAATCATGGATTCATGAGCACTGGAATTTGGATTCCTCACCTAGAGCCTCATATCTAGGTGAGGGTGATTGGTTTATCATGTTATGCGATGAAAAACCCAAAAATTCGGTTCTACAATGGAGCAATAACGATGAAATTCCCAGTTGGGAGACAAAGAACTGGGAGGTTGCAAAAGATACTGGGCTATTGGTCGTTTGGCTGCAGGTTTAGGGGGTTCCGCCAAAGATGTGGGACTGTGAGATTCTGAAGAGGTGGCTAGAAGATTTGGGGAAGTTGAACAATTGCACGAGGACTCAGCTAATGGTCAGAACATGGCATATGCTCGTCTATTAGTCAGACCGAAACTTTGGCCTCTACAAGAGCAATGGACTGAACTAAGATGCAACGGCAGCTGCTATGCGATTCTTCTGAAGCCAGAGGAATTTATTCCCCCATTCAAGTTACTTGCAGAACGCAGGAGGAGGAAGACAGCGGTTCAGACCGTGACTCGATTGAACCATTGGATCAGATTAATGGGACCAATATATGAACCGGAACAAGTTGAATCAACTGCAGGCCAAGCCAACTCAGCTGACTCGGCCGAGTTTCAGTTTAACTCAGCTCTCGAACAAACTGACTCAGGCGATTCAAAGCACGCCATTTCTTTCGGACACTGGCAAGCCCCAAGTGAGCAGCTTCTTCTCCCCCTTCTTCCGCCACCAAATGATCGAGCTCTTCACTCTCAGTCAGAAGGCGTGCTTATGGCGAGGAACATTCAGCTAGCCCTGGGCACGTGAAATCGTGACATAGAGGAGCTAGGCGCGGCAAGCATTTCTTAGGTCAGTATTCCAAACAAAGTTGTTTACTACTCCTAACCCATTGTCGATTTCTATTTCCCCTCCTTCAACGGTAGCTTTACTAGCTTCCGTAAATTAGCAGTCCCCCCCATTCGAGCATACATGATAATTTTCTTGTTTCTCCACTCAATTCACGGCACTCCCATCCCTCTCCAGTAAAAATCCAGCAGCTCAATCCCATAACTATGTATTCTAGGAAGAATTCCCCTTCCCGAAACCTCTCTATCGAGAAATCCCCAAATTCTGTACAGGGCCGATGTAATGCTCTCGTCCGAGAACTGGATGCTGATATTGAAGAGGTGCAAAAGTGGCCAAACGAGCCTGAAAGGAGTAATTAGGAGGATGTTGCAAAAGGGAAAAATCCTGAGGTAACTGTTTCACAGAAGGCTGATGGTTTTTCTTGCGTTGCTAGACACAAATTGGAAGTGGAGATGGGGAAATTAACTGAGAAGGACTACCAGGCTTTGCTGCCTAAGATAAGCAAGCAAGATACAATGAATCATGAATAGGAGGCACAAATACACGACAAGATTCAAACCAGAGGCAGGGGTCATGGTCCAGGAGTTGCACAGTCCTCAAAGACAAGAAATGATCATTGTTACTTGGAACATCAGGGGAGTCGGGAGTGTTAATAAAAGAATTGGCATTCGGAATGTGATTAAACAGTGTAAGGCCCAATTAAATATTTTTCAGGAGACTAAGATGGATCTCATGCCAGATAGTTATGTGAGGGATCTAGTTCAATTCAGCAGACCAAGGTGGGAAGTTAAAAATGCTGCTGGCACTGCTAGGAGCATATAATGTATTTGGAACCCACTCTGTCACAGTATAGCATCTGTTCGTTGGAGAGTATGTGGTAGCTTTAAATTTAACTGATTTATACAATGGCAAGTCATGGTCCTTTGGTGCTGTTTATGGTCCTTCCACATATTCAAATAGAAGACGTTTCTGGGAAGAGCTTGCAAATACTATGACACAATGGAATGATCTGTGGCTGTTGGGGGGAGATTTTAATTCTATCACTACCAGAAATGAAAAGAAGCCTATAGCAAGATCCTTCACGGCCACCATGAGAGGTTTTACTGATTTCATAGGGGCGGCTGAACTTATTGATCTCCCTGCTTCAGGGAAGTCTTTCACCTGGACCAATTGTAGAAACCCAACCACTCTCAAGGTTCGATAGATTTTTATGTGCTCCATATTGGCTTGATATTTATCCTCAGGTCGCTTGCAGAGTTCTTGGGAAGACAGTGTCAGACCACTAGCCTTTTTTACTTGACACCAAATTTGAAAATTGGGGAAGAATACCACGAAGGTTTGAAAATCACTGGCTTGAGGATGAGCAATTTGTGCCTCAGGTCAAAAAATGGTGGATTGAAATTAATGAGGAAGGGCCAATTGGAGGAAAATGATTCAGGAAATTGAAAGCTTTGAAGGCTAAAATATTCCACTGCTCTAAAATACAAATTTCGGAGCAGCAAGAAAAAAGGGTGGAGTATGCTCAGCTTCATTTCTTTGTATCATTATTTGATATCAATAAAACACAACTTTCAAAAACTAAAAGAGTTGGGAGCTTAAAGCCAGTAGAACAAAGAGAATAAGAATGTATGGATGAGAGAGAGCAAGAGAGAGGAAGGGAGATCCAATTCACAGGAGTTACTACTAATTAAGATCCAGGTCAACCTCTTATTCTCCTTCATATCAACTAAATTAAAATTACCCAAGCTCTCAATCTGCCTCTGTCATCACATAACTATCAAGCAATATCCTTTTTGGAGAATAAGGGAAGTATTATGAGTTAGTGCAACTTGGAAAAACAGCAACAACAACCACAACATAGTTCAGTAACATGTGGTAAAGGACATTGATGCTCATATAGAACTAGATATATTTCAAAAAAAGAAACTTTTTGAGCAACCCATATCCATATGAGACCATTACTAGAGGTATCAGCACACATTTCCCAAAAACAATATGCTTTAAGAAAGAAACAGTGAGGAAAAAATAGCAACGAAATCTTTTAAGTTTCATTTCTAAACAGACCATTATCAATTCCTTAACTATGATGCATTACTTACTGAATACTTGGAAAGCTCATATTAGGTGTCGTTCTCAAAGAGGTATACACAAGCATTTTGCTCACAATATTACAACTGCATCACACATTTTTTAGATGATTAAAAATGATGAAGATACCGTTGTAAACAAACAAAGGGATTGATACCTTCATTGATGACGGACATGAACCCATCCAAGCTTCATAGATATTCTTAATCTTCAACAAGGGGATATAGTTGCCCTTAATATAATTGAAAAACTCTAGTACAGCCTGAGAAGGAAAAAATAATTAAATCTCCAAACAAGATATAAAATTTTCCCCCGGATCAAAAACATAAAAAAAAAATTATCTCTAATATCATACACAAAAAATTCTTCCTCTAATGACACAAAATTCTCTCTCTAATCACAGACACGCAAAATTCTCCTTCTACTGTCACAAAATTCTTCTAATGACTCTCACAAAAAAATAACAAAAACAATACTCACCCATTGATGCACTAAAACATTGATGCACTCACACACTCACACACGCATGCATACACACATAAAAGAAAAATCTCCCTCTAATCACATAAAAAATTTCTCCTTTTCATCCCGCTCAACACAACATTCTCCCTTTGATCAAAAACACAAAATTCGCCCGCCGATCACACACACAATTCTCCCTCTGATCACACACACAAATAAAATTATCCCTGTCCACACACAAAATTACATCTCCTCGGATCACAGACACATTATTCTCCTTCCAGTCACACACACACACACACACACACACACAAAAATCTCCCTTCGATAACACACACACACACACACACACACACACACACACACACACACACACACACACACACACACACACACACACACACACACACACAAACAAAAGAATCTCCCTTCGATAACACACACACACACACACAAAAGAATCTCCCTTCGATAACACACACACACACACACAAAAGAATCTCCCTTCGATAACACACACATACAAAACTCTTTCTAATAAAAAAAAACCAAATTCTCCCTCTAATCACAAAAACACATAATTCCCCAGTTGATCACACATACACAAAATTCTCCCTCGAGTCATAGACAAATTTCCCCCTCTGATCAGTTGATCGCACACACAAAATTCCCCCCTTATAAAAAATAGACACACTCCTGATCACTTACAGTTCGTTCTAGCTCTGATCGTACGCACAAAATTCTCCCTTTTGATCATACACGCACAAAATTCTCCCGTTTGATCATACACGCACAAAATTCTCCCTTTTGATCATACACGCACAGAATTCTCCCTTTTGATCATACACACAAAAAATTCTCCCTTTTATTCATCCAAACACAAAATTCTCCCTCTAACACATACAAAAAAACATTCTCCCTATGAATGGACACAAATACAGAATTCTCCCTCTCATCATATGCACGCACACAAATTGGGAAAAAATCTAGCCAAATGAAAAACAATCTTACCCAGTATTGTTTTTTATCCTCCATCAGACCACTGTGGTCCACTCCTCTCAATATTGTTCTCAAAACTCTGCTTGCTTCTTTCCAATTTTGCTCCCTCAACAGTTTACCAAAAAGATGTCTTAGTTTACGCCGATGTTCAGATAACACAAATGTTAAAGGTTCATTTCTTTGAAATTTTGTTGAAGCAAAGTTCATTTTCTTCCTTGAACTTTTTGAGATATCATCATAACAGCCATTAGCTGTCTCAGCGTCTCTCTTGATTAACTTATGGTCTGTAATGACTTCTTGTTGAACCTTCCACTTCCTAGTATTGACATCCTCATCAGTAACTTCTGCCTTCACCTTATTGAGCATTTTCAGATTTCTTAGTATTGAATACCAAATAAGGTTTTCGTGCTACAGATTATTTTTCCTGGACAAAAGAAGCAAAACAATAATTCATTAACAGAATAAAAATTATTAGATTGTATCTGCCTGCTAATACCCCAGACTCTTTTTGCTATATAACTAAAAAAAATTATTTTCAAGAAACTCAACCTTTTTGCTAACAACAAATCTTTTCATGAGTAGTGTTTTACTTAAAGGGGATATTTTTTAAGAAATTTAAAAATGGATGTTAAAATAATCAACTATCAAACTCCAAGGATTGATTAGATGAGTTGTAAAAGCCTAAAAATTATTTTAAGGGAAAAAAAAAAAAGAAACTGCCACGATGCAGTAGAGCCAGCCTTGCTGAACTGCTACTTCATGTATCAAAGCTCGAATAATTCTGTCAAGATTTGAGATTACAATATGCCTGGCCTAACTCCTTTACTTGCAAGAGTGAGCAAATTACACGGCACTACAAGAGGTTGGATTAACTCTATGGAGTACCTTGCTGCCTTTTTTTTGAAGCTAGCTCAACCTACGTGGCAGCTTCAAGAGCTTTTGTTGAAGCTTCAGATATCCATCAGTATCTCCGAAGTACTTATATCAACTCACTTCCCTAAACCCTAAACCCCGACAGTGACCCCTTGCAACCTAGGTTTCCCCAGCGAACCAGATACCAATCGCCCCCTGCAACAAGACTTGAGGTTGTTCTCACGCCTCGCCGAAGTAACGGAATGCAACAAAGGAACAGGTGGGACATTATCACAGTCGACAAGGAGCTCGTCAGCGAGAGTCAAACAAAACAGGGGGAATAAAAAAGAAAACCATTCCTGCGCGATTAAATCATCAAGATATGCGGCACTTATTAATCGAGACCGTCACCGATATAATGGGACAGTTAGACAAATCTGTCACAAAGATGCCTAATGCAACAAAAGAATACCCCTACTTGTTAGCTTTATATGAAGCTCTCGAACAACCACATCATTTGTAGTGCAATTATCCAAAACAATAAAGGACAATTTACTATCAATATTCCATTCAAGAAAGTTATCAAAAATTTTATTAGCAATGCTCAAACCAGTATGTGGAGAGCGAATATATGTAAAGTTCAAAAGTCTCTTTTGCATTTTCCATTCTATATCAATGTAATGTGTAGTGAGAGACATATATCCCTTGGTTTGTCCTGATGTCCACAAATCACAAGTGATGCTTATCTTAGATGAAACTAACTCCAAGGATGCATATAGTTTTGCTTTCTCAGTTTCATACAGCTGCATACACGTGACTTTTATGGAAACCCTACTAACCATCTTGAATTGAGGGTTGAGATTATTTGAATACTCCCTAAACCCCACATGTTAGACAATAGAAAATAGATATTCATGAAGAATAATCATCCTTGCAAGACTTTCACGGGTTACTTTCTGATCAAATTTATAATTTGTCACCCTTTTATTCAAAAGCATCTGACTAACATCACGAGTTGACCCCTTGTTAATATTTAGTTTGATACATGTCTTGGTGTGATAATTCAAGTGACTTGTGCCTTTTTTTGGCTCAGCAGAGAATTTCAAATTGCAATGTTTGCAACTGGCAATAACGCTATTACCAATGGTCTCCCTCTTACAATCTTCCCACACCTTTGATGTCATTTTTCTTTTCCTACTCACAACTTAAATGCTTTCATTATCACCCTCATCTTCTACAACATTACCACACTCTTTGGTATTTGTAATTGAGTCAACATCAACACTATTTTTGCATTTATCCAAACTTTGAGGCATTTTATGTTTCAAAATATATTTTTTATACAATGTGGGGAGAAAAAACAAATAAAAACACATAAATATGGTTGATTAAACCAATAAATCAAATACCAACAAAAAAAACCATCCATTCCACTCAATAATTTAACCAAACAGACAAAACAAAAACCATGTGGTGGATTAAATTATAATCCAAAAATCTCCTCACCACATGGTATTACCAGTCATTGCACTTCAATTCAATAATTTAACCAAACAAAACAAAACAAAAACCATGTGGTGGATTAAATTGTAATCCCAAAATCTCCTCACCACCTGGTATTACCATTCATTGCACTCCAATAGTATAAATTTCAGAATTCACAGTAAATCAACAAAAAAAATATGTTTGAAACCTTATCTTATCTCTTAATCCACAAAATCCAGTTACAGCAAGCTAAAATAAGAACACCAGCTGTTATAGAAGTTAACAATCAATTAAAAGAATAAGAATAACAGAACAACAAAGGAGTGGAATAGAAAATACATTTTCCATCACCCAACCAATCCTTCGTACATCTTCCATGGAGTGCTTAATAGGCAAAAGAGCACAAGAAACAGTTATACATGTGTACAACCTAAAAAGAAGTGATACTAGATGTGAAAATACCAGAAAACTTGTAGCATATAAAGAGTTGTATTACTGTAAATAAGTAGTTCGTTTGAGAAGCATATAAATGTCATTCAACATAAAACAAGTACCTAAATAATGGTTACATATAAAGAGTTGTATTACTGATGGACTATCAACTCAAAAGTTCAAAAAATCGCTCTTTAGAAGATACTTAAAGTGTCACACACTAGGTTTTCTGAAAGTGTGAATTAAACCCAATTTCTAACTGGGTACAACAAATTCGCAAAGGTAGCCTAGAATTCAGAAATCAACGAAGAAAAAGAGGCGTTTGACCAACTGAATTACGTTTCAAAACCCAAAACCGTCCAAGGGTTTAACTTCAGCTCGATTACCGGTTGAATTCAACAATATAAAAAAAGAACCCAACAGACAAAATCATGAATTACAGTCACAACAAAACCAAAGAAGGAAACAAAGAAGAGTAAGGAAAGTAACAAATTCTCACCTACTGTTCTTGATTCAATGCTCTTTACTACCTCCTCCCACCCCGCAGCGTACCCATTACCGAATCTTCGACTCTCTTCCCGCAAGCTTCCTTCTTTGTGCTTCAGTTCGGGAAGATGAAGAAAGAAGCACCTGGTCAGGTCTGTTTACTCTCGGGAGGAAAGGAGGAGAAAACGGAGGGAGGAAAAGGCACAGAATCGACCCGTGGTGGGACCCTGAAATAGCCGCTCCAGGGAAATAAAATCGACTCCGGCAGGGGGATCAGATCAGGTTTCTCTCCACTCTCCGACAGCGGTATAGTCTTCCCAAAAAGCTACAAGTAAGAGAAGAGGAATCAGAGGGAAAGGAGAAAGGAATCAGAGGGAAAAGAGAGAGGAATCAGAGGGAAAGGAGAAAGGAATCAGAGGGAAAAGAGAGAGGAATCAGAGGGAAAAGAGAGAGGAATCAGAGGGAAAAGAGAGAGGAATCAGAGGGAAAAGAGAGGAATCAGAGGGAAAAGAGAGTGGAATCAGAGGGAAAAGAGAGAGGAATCAGAGGGAAAAGAGAGAGGAATCCGAGGGAAAAGAGAGAGGAATCAGAGGGAAAAGAGAGGAATCAGAGGGAAAAGAGAGATGAATCAAAGGGAAAAGAGAGAGGAATCGGAGGGAAAGAGAGATGAATCAGAGGGAAAAGAGAGATGAATCATAGGGAAAAGAGAGATGAATCGGAGGGAAAAGAGATGAATCGGAGGGAAAATAGAGATGAATCAGAGGGAAAGAGAGGAATCGGAGGGAAAAGAGAGGAATCGGAGGGAAAAGAGAGAGGAATCAAAGGGAAAAGAGAAAGGAATCAGAGGAAAGAGACAGAGTCACAGAGTTTTTCCAGCGGTGCTGGTGAGCGGTAGCTCGATGAATTGGTCGCCTCTCGAGTCTTGCCTGGATTTAGGGTTTTCCTTCGAATTGCACAGTTGCACACGAGTCGGACACTGTCACACGAGAGTCACGAGTAAACGGACTCAATTAGGCCTTTTAGCTTTAGGGTTCGACTCACTAACGGAGTGACGGAGTGACTCAGTGAGTAGTTACTTACTATTTTAATTTTTACAGTAGACGTCACATATTTACATTATCATTTAGGCCTTTGCCTTCTAAAATATCATCAATTAAACTTATTTCATACAATCAATAAAATAACATTAATTTTAGATTAATGTTTTAAAACTCAAAATACAATGAAACTGTTAAGTTTAGTGAAGGGAGATATGAGAAGAGAGGAAGGTGAAGAGATAGGAAGAAGGGGAAGAAAGAAGGAGAGAAAGAGGTTCTAAGGTCTTAATTACCTACAACCCTAAACCAAGTATAAATAGATTCCAAAAATAAAAAATTACAATAATGCCATTCATGGCTTGAGGATAAGTAAACTACTTAAACACAATAAACAAAAATAACTAACTAGAGTTTAGTAAAATTACTAAACTACCCCTAACTCATAACACTCCCCCTCAAGCTGGAGCGTAAATATCATGAAGACCTAGCTTGGAGAGAAGATAGTCAAAGTCTTTTCGCCCAAGACCTTTAGTGAGTAGATCAGCCAACTGCTCTTTAGAACTAACATACGGAGTGACAACCTTGCCCTTCAAAATTGAATCACGAATAAAGTGACAATCAACCTATATGTTTTGTCCTCTCATTAAACACCGGATTGTTCGCTATAAATATAGCAACCTGATTATCACACTTCAACACCATGGGTTTGTCATCCTTTAACTCCAAATCAGAAAGCACTGCATGTACTCCAGAGAAGTTCACTCACGGTATGTGCCATAGACACAGATTCAACTTGACCTTTGGAACGAAGTTGCAACATTTTATTTCTTACTTTTCCATCCAATCAAATTTCCTCCCACAAAAATACAATATCCAGTAGTAGACTTCCTATCAAACTTGGAGCTAGCAAAGTCTGTATCAAAATACCCAACAATATCAAGATGACCAAAAGAATTGAACCGAAGTCCCGAACTAGGTGCACCTTTTAAATACTTTAAAATTGATTGGGCAAGATCGAGATGAACCTTACATGGCTTGTCCATAAATTGACTAACCACCCCTACAACAAATGAAATGTCGGGACGAGTGATTGTAGCATAAATAAGTTGTCCTACGAACCTCTCCGCACCGTGTGTCACATACGCTAACTGGGACTATCCACTTTATGTAAGTCCAAGGCCGAATGAAGCTGGTGTAGTGGCGGGGCTTGGCTCCTAATAATCCATACTCATGAATCATATCCATCACATATTTCCTGCGGGACAGGACCATTGATTTCCCTCTATCTGCGGGCAACCTCAATGCCCAAGAAGTAGCGTAAGACACCAAGGTCCTTCGCACGAAAATGATGATTCAAATACAATTTAACCTCAGTCATACCGCCAAATCATCACCCGTTAGTACGATATCATCAACATATACCGCCGGGACAATCAAACCCAAAGAAGGCCAGTAAAAAAAAGAGAATGGTCACAATGATTCTCTTAAACCCAAAATTACCAACCACCTTACTGAATTTTTCAAACCAGGCTCGAGGGACTTTACTTTAACCCATAAATAGACTTATGGGGACGACAAACCTTAGACTCCTCCCTCTGTTGAACATAACCAAAGTGGTTCTGTTGCATATAAACTTCCTCTTGTAGATCCCCATAAAGAAAGGCGTTTTTAATGTCAAAGCTGAAACAATGGCCAGGATTTATTGGTAGCAACCGAAATTAAAATACGATGCATGATTGAGTCCGGCAACAGGGGAGAAGGTATCAAAGAAGTCCACCCCAAATGTTTGAGTGTATCCTTTAGCAACCAATCGAGCCTTGTATCTATCCAGTGTCCCATCCGACTTATATTTTAATGTGTACACCCATCTACAACAAACCACCGAAGCACCCAAAGGTGGATCAACCAAGGTCCATGTTCCCCTCTCTTGAAGAGCCTGCATTTCCTCATCCATAGCTAACTTCCACTCAGGTTTAGCAAGAGCTTCAGATATACGAGATGGAATGGAAACCAGAGATAAAGACAGTGCAAACTTATGATAAGAAGGAGAAAGAGAAGACAATGAAACAAAATGAGAAATAGGGTGTTGAGTACAAGAACGTTTACCATTCCGAAGAGCAATAGGAAGATGACTGTCATCAAGTGGAAGACCTGCAGAATCGGAGGAAGAGGATTTGACCGGAGGATCTTTGGTCTTGATGAGGTTGCTTTTGGCGCTGGAGTATACCCGCAAGGGAGGATCACCTTGGGACACTGGTGGACTCGACCTTTGGAGGTGAAACACGCAGATCATTGCTAACAGGACAAGGCAATGGAAGTAGAGCGGAAGATGAAGAATCAAAAAAGATAAGTCCTCAAAGAAGGTGACATCTGCAGAAATATACATCTTACGACCAAGCTGGATCATAGCACCGTGTACTTTTTTAAAGCGAGAGTACCCAAGAAACACACACAACCAAACATACGAGGTGTAAGAGGAAACAAGGTGACTTGATTACCCAACACTGTAATAGGAATGTTCCCTTGAAGAATAGAAGAAGGCATACGATTAATAAAAACAAGCGAAGAAGAACAAACATCACCCCAAAATTGTTTAGGAACACTATGATGAAGAAGCAACTGTTTCTAGCAATCTCTAATAGGTGATGGTTTTTCTTTTCGCTACACCATTCTGCTGTGGAGTGTAAACACAAGAAGTCTGATGAATAATTCCCATCCGAGCACATATATCAGAAAAACTTTTACTCACAAATTCCAAACCATTATCAATGTGAAAGACACGATTTGAACCATTATATTGAGTCTTTATTTCCTGAATAAAAGTCTGAAATACATGAACGACTTCAGATTTCTCCCGAAGGAGATACACCCAAGTGACCCTGCTGAAATCATCAATAAAACTAAGGAAAAACCTATGACCAGAACTACTGGGAATCCGATATGGCCCTCAAACATCAAAATGTTCTAAATGAAATAAACGACTACTTTGACTAGTACTAGGCAAATAAACAGATCTTCGATGTTTGCCTAACTAACACGAAGTACATTGCAATTTTGTGGTTCTTGGAATGGAAGGAAAAAATTGGCACAATTTCTCCAGTGAAGGGTGTCCAAGCCGAAGATAAAGTAGATATGGAAACTCTATGCTATGCATTGCAGTATCATTGGGAGGGGTCTCCATCATGTATAGACCAGCACTCTCACGGCCCGAACCAATCTTCCTCTTCATCTGCAAGTCCTGAAACACACAACGAGATGGGGAAAAAGTTATGGAACAAGAGAAATCTTTAGTTAACTGACTCACAGAAAGAAGATTGATGGGAAACTTAGGGACAAATAAAACAGACTACAATGTGAGAGTAGAGCTGATAGAAATTGTTCCTTCACCAAGAACACAAGTGGTAGAACCATCAGCAAGAGTAACAAACCTCTGAGTAGTAAGTGGACGAAAAGAAGAAAATAGTGAAGAGTTACCTGACATGTGACTGGACGCCCCCAAAATCAATAATCCACTGGGGAGAAGAAACTTAAAGTGAAAAAATACCTAGATAAGTAGTAGAGGTCATGGCTGAGGAAGGAGATGGCGCAATAGGAGAGGGAGAAGAGGAGCCTGATTTGCCACGGCCAAGCTGATTGGCAATTTTGGATAAAAAATCTTGCATTGCCGCCACTGGATCTTGAACACCAATCACTGAATCAGTTCGGCCAGCAATGTTGGCCCAAACTTGTCCTAGCACCTTTCAGAGTCATGATTATTTCTGCCACAGTGCATACATTTTCTGTCTCCTTTTCTACCATTACCTTTACCCTTACCTTTACCCTGACCTTTGTCATTGTTGCCTTTACTTTTGGAGAAGAAATTATGGCTATTAAAAGTGGCTGCACTCTTAAGTGCAAAATTATTCTCCGAAGAACTCCTTGACGATGAGAAACAAGTAGACTCAGCATTAAGAACTTTATTATACACATCCTCTAGAGTAATATTATCTTCTCCGACAGCCAAAATTTGAGCTCGAATACTATCAAACTCAAAACCCAAACCATCTAGAAATCGAGCAACATTTACCTGATTTCTCTGTCGCCTTGTAACACTAACATCTGAATCTAGGGGATGGAAATTTTGTATGTCCTTCAGAAGCCCTCTCATCTAAATGAAATATTGAGTTACTGATTTTTCACCTCTAGACAGATTAAAGAAATGTTTATACAAATTATAAATACGATCAAAATTCTTTCTCTGAGAAAACATATCAGCAAGGGTGTCCCATAGATCTTTAGCCGTAAGACAACTCATAACTTGTTTAGCGATATCATCATCTATACTTCCAATGATCCAGTCCGAACTCGCAAATCCTCCTCGCCCTCCAAATCATAGTAATTTTCTCTAGGGAAGCTCAAGAATATAATTTTTTTCATATTAGCCCCAAATACTTTTTAATGTAAGAGGCCCACAACAAATAATTTTCACCATTAAGTTTTGATGCAGTGATCTGAATAGTATCTTTACCAAGTATTGTAACTCCACCCGACATACCAGAATCACAAGTTTCGCTAGTTGACATGATAGCAATCAAGTAAACACTGAATATGCAGCAAGTAACTCACAACCAACCGCAAAATAGAATCAGATCAATACACAGAGTCACACCAATATACCAACAACACAATTGCACAAAACAGTCAAGAAAAAACCAGCGGAAGAGATAAACCGAATTCAAGGAAGAAATAACCAGCAGAAGAAAATTGCTGATGTCAACCCCAAAAAGATGATGTATGCCCTACTTTATGATGTCTGCCTTAAATTTGGAAATAACACACCTGAGTACTGCGAATCACCCTTCAATTATTTCTCAGACCGATATTCCACAAAAAAACTGTACTGGCACGGTTCCCAAGGTACATTAAAAATATTCTTTTTTTCGATAATCTTACGACGCCAGTAACAGTCGCAATCCCTTTCCAAGATCGATTTTCCATTAAAAAAGTTCTGGCACAATTCTCGAGGCACTTCAAAAAAAATTTTTTTAAAACAATCCAACGATGTCAGAAGCCGTAGCAGCAGCAGTAGCAGTAGTAACAGTAGACGAGCCTACAGCTTAGTAAAAAATCCTTCTATTGGGAAGTACGAAGTGCATAATGCACTCACTTAGCAGCACAAACCATAGCTTATAGCCATGGCATGAGAAAAAGAAAAAAAAACGAATTTTTTTTAATCGCCAAGCAGCAGAAGCTTTAATTCAGCAAATCAAATTTGAAAATCCAATGACAAAATACATCTAGTTCGCTGAAATCAAAGTCCCCGCTCTGATACCATGTTAAGTTTAGTGAAGCGAGATAGGAGAAGAGAGGAAGGTGAAGAGATAGGAAGAAGGGGAAGAAAGAAGGAGAGAAAGAGGTTGTAAGGTCTTAATGACCTACAACCCTAAACCATGTATTAATAGAATCCGAAAATACAAAATAACAATAATGCCATTCATGGCTTGAGGATAAGTAAACTACTTAAACACAATAAACAAATAATAACTAACTAGAGTTTAGTAAAATTTCTAAACTACCCCTAACTCATACCAGAAACTAATCATGTTGTTCTTTTGGTTTAACCTGCTTAAATCAAACTCAACCATAAGTCTTATGTATCTTCATATTTTCTTGTGATTTAATAAAGTAAAGAATCAAGATGTATAAATATAAAGCAGCCCACAGAAAAATTGGAAATCTATCTTAATCTTATTAAGGTTTATAATTTGATGCATTAGTTTAAAACGAAGAGATGTAAGAAATTACGTCATAGTTTAGAGGTGATCAGTATGGAATTAATCCTAGGTGATATCACAAAGAAATAATATGTTAGAATTTAGGCTTTTAAAATATGTCAGAATTTAGGCCTTTGCCTTTTATAAAACTCTAAAGTCTCTAAAATAGAAGGGGGAATAATTTTTAAACTTTTATATAATCATTATTAAACATTTTTATTATTTTTACCAATTTTATTTATCAAAACAAATAAGTAAATTATTGTTTTTTGTTATAATTTATATATAATATCTCATTGTGTGGAAGGTATACTTCTCATAAAAAAATAATAGGCAAATTAATCAATTAAGAAAATAAAAACTTAAAAATATAAATATAAATAAATTTACCTTACTACCCATATTTAAACGATAGAACGATAGAATGGATTCAGAAGAGTTATTACCTTACTACCCATATTTTAACGATAGAACGATAGAACGGATTTGGAAGAACGGTACACAGCTAATACTATTTTATTTCCCAAAATGGTAGAATGGTAATCAGTAGAATGGTAGAACGGTAATCAGTAGAACGATAGAGCGGATAATCGGATACCGGTTACACCCTTAGTCTTACCAAGAAAATTGACATATAAGATTTTTGTTTCCCAAACAAATATTTTAGTATAATCAAGAAATCAAAATTTTAATCTTTCAATTGATATTAAAATTAGCACTCATGCCAAGCCATTATGTTTCTTCTACATAAATTATTGATATTGAGAACTTTTGTTCACACTCATAATTTATTCTTTGATCAAGCCATAAAGAGATGAAATCAGAGGATGGTTTCCCAAGGCAAGGATCTGCAGCAGCCAAGAGAGAGGATGCAGCTAGGGATGTAAACGGGTAATAGACGGTACGGCTAAGGGGTTTCTGTTTACTTGTTTCCGTTTAATGACCTTTTACCCGTTTACTGTCCATTTCCGTTTAGTTCTGGTTTATACCCGTTCGTTTACTACCCGTTATTTTGACGGATAACCAGGTAATTAACGAGTAAATTACAAAACTAAAAATAAAAAAAATTTAAAATTTTACAGAAAATACATTATGATTACTAAATACTAAGAGATAAACGAAAGATAAAATGAAGAGAAAAAGAAAATTGCAGCACGACAAAAGAAAAAGAGAAATAGAACTGTAGAGAGAAGATTCAAAAGAATAAAACCAAAAGGTGAAGAGAAATCGAAGAGAGATAAATAAGATAGACAAGTGAGGAAGAATACTTCACACTAGGAGCTTCGTGCTATGTGGCATATGCTTTCGGCGAGAGAGAGGGACTGTTGCAGTTTGTAAACTCGTCGTCGAAGTCGTCTTCCTCTTCCCCGATGTCGATGAGTGAATCTAGGTTAGGTTTTGCCAGTACTTTTTATGGAATAGCCGAATAGGGATGAGGAATTTCGGAACCGAGAAGTAAAGGTAGCATCCAAAGGATAATAGCCTAATAGGACTATCCCTTGTCACTTATATGTTATGCTGAATTACTGAATTAGTCGATTAGGGAAGGAGGTTAAAGTAAAATAAGAAATTTAGAGATTATTCGATTAGGGAGGGAGGTAAAAGTAAAATTGGAAATTTAGAGATTAGCCAATTAAGGAGGAAGGCAATTGGGTAACAGTAAAATTAGAAATTTAGAATAATAAATTAATTAGAAAAGGAAGTGACGAAAAAGATCTAAAATCAAAATTATAATGTGTAGCATAAGGAGTAAGGACTTAGTCACTTAGGACAAGGGAAGGAGGGAAAACCAAATATAGAAAATTAACTAATTAGTGAAGTAATTAAATATTAATGAATCCAATGACATTACCTATAAGTTTATAACCTATTAGGAATTAGGGTTCACCGGTTATAAATAAATTATAATGTTATGGTGGAAATTGTAACGCCAAAGTTTTTTAATTATGTAAGCTAATTGAAATAAGAAGAAAATTATCTCATTCCCTAAAGGCTAAGCTTTTGACTTTGAATTCGCACATAGTTAATAAGTTATTGATTTTTTTGTAAAATATTTGAATTATGTAAGCCAATTGAAATAAAAAGAAAATTATCTCATTCCCCAAGGGATAAGTTTTTGAATTTGAATTCGTACATAGTCAATAACTTATTGACAATTTCATAAAATTTAATTTTTGTATGTTGATTGTTGTATCATGTGTATATTTGTTAATTGTTATGTTTTTCTTTGTACAATTATTTAATTGTGAATTATAATGTATTTGTTTTGTATAACGATTGTTTACATTTACATAAAAAAATTGACAACTTTATAAAATTTGACATTTGCAAGAACAAATGAAATATTTTCTTAATCTTAGATTAAGAGATATTATCCTAATAATAATTATAAATCTATGAGACCACAAGTCAATAATAACAAAAAAATATGAAAATATTTAATATTTTATCCAAAATTTTCAACTCTAATAATTTTTAAAATAAGTGATAAAAACGTATTGGACAGATAATAGAGTTATAGATATGAAAAATTAAAAAATTTATTTTAAAGCTAAGTGGATATATAAATTTAACATATTACCCTTACTTAAACGATAAATGGGTAAATCGGGTTCGGAAGAGCTATTTCCGTTTCCATTCCGTTTATTAAACAGTAGAACGGTAAATGGTAATTAATATTTTATTTCCATTTAGTTCCGTTTAATAATTGATCAGACGGTAGAGCGGGTAATCGGCTCCTGTTTACATCCCTAAAAATAATATCCAACAAATCCCTAAACTCCTCATAACTCCTTTAAGCTGATCGGTCGTGGCCATTCCACCAATGCTTGAACATTGGTAGGATTGTCTGCCAACCCATTACATGAAATGATGTACCCTAGATAAGTCACCCCTCTTTTACCCAACTCACACTTGTTCCGATTGTCAAACAAACAATGGTGTTGCGCAAGTTTTAATACTTCAGCTAGGTGTTAAAAATGAGTCTCTTCTGATGGGTTGTAAATAAGTACATCTTCAAGAAAACCAAGACCGACTTCCTTAGCAACAGTTAAAAGATATCATTTTTTAAGGGTTGAAACGTAGCCAGAGCATTCAAAAGGTCGAACAACATGACAAGATATTCATAGTAACCATTGTGTGTACGAAACGTTGTTATAGGAATATCTTCTCAAACTCGAATTTTGATGGCAATTTCACTTCAAGTCTAACTTGGAAAAGACATGTTCGCTCAAACAACTCATCCAATAGGTCCTTAATCACTGGAATCAATTATTTGTGAGGAATTTTTGCCTTGTTCAGGACCCGATAATTGACACAACATCTCCATGACCCATCTCTCTTAACTAGCAAAACCAGGCTAGAAAATAGACTCCTACTATCATGAATAGTCCTTGCCTTCAAAATCTCAGTAATCAGTTTCTCAATTTCATTGTTTTGGAGGTGTGGATACTTCTAAGGCCTAACACTAATCGGTGGGCAGCCCTCGTGTAGCACTAGTGCATGTTCATGTCCTCTAAATGGTGGTAAGCCACTCAGCATCTGGATAACCAACTAATGTTTTGTTAACATCTGAATATTCTAGTTGGCTGATTTCAATCAGCACACCGAAACCTTCTTGTCAAATGGTTTTCATCATAGATTTCAATGAAACCAGTGTTCTACCCAACGATGGATCCCCTCTCAGAGTAACAACATTTCATCCTAATGTAAATTTCATCACTCGAGATTTCCAATTGGTGTGAATGCCTAAGGTTTCAAGCTACTGGATGCCGAGAATCACATCCGAGCAAGCCAACTGTTTTGGTCATTGGAATCTCCAATTTTTGAACTGTTGGTACGTGTTAGTCATTGACACGTAAAATAACAAGTCAACCTAATGTCCTATTAGGACACTAAGAGTTGTAATTAGACTAGAACTCAGTCATTGTAGTCAAAGAGGAATTAGCCTTAAAATTAGATTAGGAATCTCTGTGTAACTCTATAAATAGAGTAGATGTTCATACTTGAAAACACAAGCTAATCATTAAAGAATTTTTATTCTTTACTTCATTCTTCTCTATCTGTATCCCGTTTTTCACATAATATCAGAGCGGGAATCCCCGTTGTTGTGTGGACAGAGATTTGTACGTATCTCAACTTGATTTTTCAGATCAGCATCTCAGAGCTGGAATCCTCTAGTCTCTCGACCCCTTAGCATCTCAATATCTCGGCCTACTACAGACTCGCCGAACTCGCCGAAGCCGCCTCCACTGCCGCTGCCGCTTCCACTTGCAGCTTCGCCATCTCGGCCTGCTACCTGCCTCTCCTCGGCCTTCGCTGTCACGTACTTCGCCGTCGTGGCCCTCGCTTCGCCGCCACAGCCCTCGCTGAAGCCCCTTTATCTTAGGTTTTTATTCCCCTAAGTTTTCTTTCCAAGTTAGCCCAACCCGAACCATCTCCACTCAGACCGACTCGTTTCAGACTGAACCAGTCCGACCCAGTTTGGTATATATATTATATTATATTTTTCATTTAAAAAAATGAGTGAAGAGTTGGCTTTAAAGTCAAGCATGTACATGAAGAAGACAAGGATGACTCATCAGGAAAAATCTCTAGTGAAAAATTCAACGACAAAAAATATCTTTTATGGATGCGGGCTGCTGAAATACATATTGGACCAAGGAAGAAATCAAATTTCAACTTTGAAGAACCTCCGTTAATCAGTCAGAGTCATCTGCTATGGTTGTACAAAGAGGTAATAAGAATACACCAAAACATTCACACATAGAGGGAGGCCGTGAAAAAAATAGAGACTGCTACAATCCATGCCCTCACTGTGGACTGAAAAATCACCAACAAGATCGTTACTGGAAGAAGTATGGCAGGCCTAACCTGACCAAGCAAAATGAACAACTCTCCTGGGCCAACCAAACCACTCAGAATGACACTCAGACTCAACTAGATACTCTTAAAACAGAACTACAAAACTTGATGACTCGAGTTTGTAGCTTGCATCTCCATCTTCAGAACCTGCACCAACTCTGGCCCGCACAGGTAATTCTACATTACATGTTAAAAGGGGCACACCTAACTGGGTCATAGACTTCGGAGCTTCTACACACATGACAGGTACTCCTTTATTGTCTTTCGTTCATTATCATTCGAATATAGGTCATGTGTCCATTGCCAATGGGTCTCGGTCTCAAGTCACTGGAATAGGTACCTTATCTTTATCCAGTGCAATTTCTCTTAGTGGTGTTCTTGTTGTCCCCTCTTTTCTGGTCAATCTACTTTCCGTTAGTCGGATGACAAAACAGTTACACTGTAAAATATTATTCCTTTCTGATCGTTGTATATTTCAGGACCTCGAGACGGGAGTGATGATTGGTACAGAAATTTAGAAAGGTGGAATGTACGTTATAGAACAACCTCAGAATTTAGTAACTTGTCTATCTCTTTCACCAATGGAGTGGCACACTCGTTTGGGTCATCCAAGTAAGGACAAGCTCCTTCGAATGGTTCCCTCAATATCTAGAGGATTTGAGATAAACTGTGACGCATGCCAACTTGGTAAACAACACAGAATTTCTCTTCCCTCTAGAGATAGCATATTTGTTTATTCTTCTTTTTAGTTAGTTCATTCAGATGTGTGGGGTCCTTGTCCTGTGTCTAGTCTAAACGGTTATCGTTATTTTGTGTCTTTTATTATTGATTTCAGTCATGTTTGTTGGGTCTATCTCATGAAACAAAATTTGAGGTTTACAACATTTTCCAGCAGTTCTATGATGAAATACAAACTCAGTTTGGTTGATCTATTAAAATTTTGCAGAGTGATAATGGTAAAGAATATGTTTCAACTAAAATTCTCTCCTTTTGTGCTAAAAAAGTCATCATCCATTAGTTTTCCACACCACAACAAAACGGAGTGGCTGAACGCAAAAATAGACACATGTTAGACCCCACACGATCCTTATTGTTTCATATGTCTGTCCCACACTATCTATGGTGTAATGCATTACTAACATCATGCATTCTCATCAATCGTATGCCATCTTCTGACTTAAAGGGTCAAGTGCCACTCCAATTATTGCCTCCAAAATCTCCTATATACTCAGTTGAACCACATGTATTTATGTGTATGCTATGTTCTCAACACATCACTCAAAAAACATAAGTTGTCACCTCGGTCCATACGTTGTGTTCTTAGGATACTCAACACAATCAAAAGGGTACAAATGTTATCGTCCATCCTCTCGTCGTTGGTTCATGTCCATTAATGTGTCATTTTTTTATAATGTCTCCTACTTTGGTAGTGGGTCTGAGTCCCCATCTATGTTTCTTCCACATGGATTGAAGAGTCCACAGGAGCCTCCAGCATCAGAATGTACACCAACCTACTCTCCCGCACCAGTTGAATTCTCAAACAGGTTAAAATCTTGTATATCGATTTCTATTTCCCCTCCTTCAACGGTAGCTTTACTAGCTTCCGTAAATCAGCAGTCCCCCCCATTCGAGCATACATGATAATTTTCTTGTTTCTCACTCAATTCGAAGAGCTTTTTCCAAAAGTTATTGAGAAAGATGGAGTCCAGTTCAGAGATTATACTACTAGGAAACCAATAGTGCTTCGCAACGATGGTGAGAAATAGTGCAGTAGTCTTGGAAGCTGTGAATTGTGTTGGCATGGGCCCAAAATGTGCAGATTTAGTGAGCCGATCCACCATCACGAGGATCACTATATAGTTGTTGGAAGGAGGTAACCCCGTGATGAAGTCCATGGTGACTTCTTCCTAGATTTGTGATGGAACAACCAATAGTTGAAGTAAGCCAGCAGGAGGTTGTGTCAAGTACTTACTTCATTGACATACTAAACACACAGCTATGAACTTCTCGACGTCTTGACGCATTTGCATCCAATAAAAGAGTGCAGCCAAGTGAACCGAAGTGTGTTTGACCCCTACATGCCCTGCCATGGGTGAAGAATGGAATTCTTGCAACAGCACCTGTATAAGTGAAGATTGAGGACTGATGTAATACCTGGTTTTGAAGAGGAGTATCCATCATGCATAGTGCAGGCTGTAGGCAATGACCCTGCTGAGAATTGTTGGGGCAAGGCAACCAAATTGGGCAGAATTATGTTTTCCTGATGCAAAGTAGACAAAAATTCGGACTCCAGTCGATTGGCTACAAAGAGAGCTGCTGAAGTACCATTGTGCGCTTCATTGTCCTTCCCTCATGCATGCGAGACAAGGCATCAACACCACTGTTTTGTTTGTCGTGCTCGTAGTCAATTCTGAAATGGAAACCCAACAATTTTTTAACATAAACCTATTGGTTGGGTGCTTGAATCGCATGGGACAAGAGCTTCTTGATGCTCTTACAATCTGTATGGATGACAAAAAATCAACCAAGTAAATATTGTTGCCACTTGTGAACTGATTCAGCTATCGCATGAAGTTCTTTCAAATAGGTTGATGTTTCTTGCATCTGAGGCCCAAACTTGCGGCTATAGAAAGCAATTTAGTGTTCCCATTGCATCAGAACAAAACCCAATCCCCACATTGGAATCATCGGTTTCAATGACAAACTCCTCATCAAAGTTTGGCAACTCAAAAACCGGGGCGGCCACCACGGCTTGCTTTTGATCATCTAAGGCATTAGCTGCTCAAGACGACCAAATAAAATTTTCCTTTCACAACAAATTTGCTAAGGGAGCTGCAATAGTGGTGTACCCTTTAATGAAACGGGGATAGTAACCCCTAAGACCAAGAAATCCTCGAAGCTGCTTAATGTTTTTCAGGCTGGGCCATGCGACCATAACTTCGATCTTTTGAGGGTCAACTTTCACACCTCGGGATGTAACAATATGCCCCAAATAGTCAATCGTATCGCGCCCAAAAAGGCACTTGGACATCTTGATATAAGAGTGAGAACGAAGACATGTTAGTATTGTTTCCTTGTGTACAAGATGCTTAGGTTGGCTGGAACTATATATCAAGATATCATAAAAAATATGATGACAAATTTTCGTAAGTAGGGAGTGAGAATCTGATTCATAGCTGCTTGGAATGTCAATGGTGCATTGGATAACCCAAAGGGCATCACCAAAAACTTGTAATGACCTTCATGGGTGCAAAAAGCCGTCTTATAGATATCACAAGGATGAACCCGAATTTGGTGATAACCTGCTCTCAAATCAAGTTTGCTGAATACAGAGGCTCCACCCAACTCATCAAATATTTCGTCAATGGTTGGGTATCTGTAGGGCCCTGCTCAAGCATTTCTCGTATGAGTTTCTCCATCTCATTTTTCTGAAAATCTGGGTATCTATATGGCCAAACAGATACAATTTTGGAATTGGGGTTTTAAGTGAATTTTGTGGTCAATGGTACAGTGTAGGGGAAGTTATTTTGGCACCTCACAAAAATCCGCAAACTGATGTAATAAAGCATGATATCTGGGTGGCACATCCTCAATTATTTCCAGGGGTACAATAGTGGCACTCGGTGGAGAAAGAATCGGCAAAGTGATAGGTTGGGAATGGAGTTCAAAAATCCCCTGAATATCCTCATGGAGGAGTAAGGCCTGAAGCTAATTAAATGAAAGTTTCTTTGGTGAGAGTGTTTCATCGCCCTGTAATTTGATAGTCACTCCATGCCAAAGAAATTCCATAGACAATGTTGCATAATCGTGGGAAACACAACCTAAGGATTGCACCTAAGGATTGCAACCATTGTATTCCAACACCACGCCTAGTCCTTTGATAGGAAAAATGTAAAGATCAACCTGAAACTGTTGTCCTCACAATGAGAGGTCAACCTATGGGCAAAGAAATTACAAACCAAATAATCTCCATTGCCAATATATACTTGAAAAGTTGGAATAGCATGGTTTACCAACCCCAATCTTTCAGCCAATGACGGTTGGATGAAGTTATGCGTATTGGCGCTGTCAATCAGTATTTGAAACGATTGAGAGTGAATTTGCCCCAATAATCGAAGAGACCAAGGATTAGCTTGTCCTGCCAAGGCATTGAGGCAAGAGATGTCCCCTGTAACTACTGTTTCATTGTGGGTTTCCTTTTCACGAGTTTGTCTATCATTTAAACTCTTTTCCTCCAGTTCATTGGTGCCTACCAGCAAGAAGTATTTACTACGACAACTATGTTGAGATGTTAACTTCTGGTTGTAATTATAACAAAGGCCTTTGTCACACTTCTCTCTGAATTCGGTCGGAGATAGTTGATGTATTGGTAAGGTGGGTGTGTGTAATAACAAGGTAAGATGGCAGGTTTAGTGTTGGTGGTGGCTTGGGCAAGTACTATTCTGTTTGGTAGGGGATTGTGCGGTGTCATCGTGGGTATGTGTGGGTCAGAGGTCGAGAGCAAAGACAAACATATGGTTTTCGAAGGTCATTTGGACCAAGGTCAATTCTCCGGTTTGATTTCCTCACTCTGAGCTTCAAAGGCTCGTGCTAAGGTAAAAGCTTCCAACAAGGTGGCTGGCTGACTTAGCAGTAATTGTCATCGAATCGACATTTTCTATCCAGCAATAAAAAACAAGATCAACAATTCTTTCGATATGCTAGAACCCTTGTTCATTAGCTGTTCAAATTCATATTAGAATTCAACAATTGTAGTACATTGAGTGACTTTCGAAAGGCTACCTTGGTGGTCTTCAAACATGGAAGAACCGAATCTAAGTTTCAAATCTTGCAGAAAATTCGGCCAAGTCGTTAGCAGCTTATTAGTCTTCGTCCATTGATACCAAGCAGACCTCGACCTTCCAAGTGAAAAGCAACAATCCGGAGTTGAGTAGCAGCATGAATGCCATAAATATCAAAAAATTCTTCGATTCCGAAAGCCCACCCGTTAGGATCTATTCCATCAAACTTTGGAACCTCCAATTTCATGGAGCGGACAATAATGGATGGATCAGAAGTTGGTTGAACTGTGTTACTATATGATGCAGCTGGTGCAGATCTGCTAGTGGCACTTGAAGCAAGGCCAGGACCCTGAGCATTAGATTGTATATCCTCCAATTTCACATCTACCGTCACCATGAATTGATGCACAATCTGGTATAGAGCAGCATTCTAAGACTCAAGTTGAACGAAAGAAGATGATTGTCCCTCAACTTGAACTTGTAGAGCCTTTAGAGGCACCAGAAATTCTGAATCTGCCATGAAGTCAAGTGATGAGCAATGAAATACCCAATTGATACACTCTACTTCTTAGAGGCAAATCAACAAGCTCTTTTCGAGCAAGTGTCAGCTCCAGAAAGAAAACAATTGACAGAAAAGAATATATACCAGAAGAGAAGAAAGGAAACCATAAGAGAAGACAGAAAGAGAAGGAGAAACTTCTATTTCTTCTTGTCCCTTCAATACAGCCGATAAGCCCATATTCTCCTACGCAACTGAATTTCGTGACACTCACACACAAACAATGAAAGTAAAAGATAAAATAAATTATACCGAGTTGTGGTAAAAAAAAAAAATTAAAGGATGTAGTCCTTCAACCTTGATGGAGCTGCAAAACCCTTACCAGAATGACGATCCACCAACAGCCACAAAAAAATGCGAATGAAACGCTCGAAGTGATCGATTCAATATGCAACACACTCAGAAATTTAAAACTCCATGCGACCACCCGGCAAGACGATATCTCAAAATCACACATTGATACATATATAGTCCACAAACCATTCCAACCCGAACTTGAGAAGAAGGAAAAAGAGATAATAAAAACTATAGGAGAAAAGCCACAAGTACGTGAAAACCCCAAGGTCATACAACAACCTTTTATTGCTTCGGCTCAATAAGCCATTGGAACCCCAAAAACCACATTGAACGCCGCACTCTCAAGCTTACCTGGGCATTTACCCATCCAGGCAACACAACCACATACTCTCTATACTACCCGAAAACACCTCTAAAATCAAGAATCAAACACTCTCACCCAAGCCAAAGCTACACCTTCATCCTCACCGATTAACATAGAGATGCAAATCCAGCTGGAAGTCGCAATCTAGGCTGAACACCCAGAGATAGACGATGTCGTCCCCCTGAAAAAAGCGGCTCCACCTCTGAGACTGGCCTGTATGCAGCCCGAACAGATATGCATGAACCAGATTGTCCCAGTTGAACAACCCCCGGAAACTAAAGAACTGGAGTGCATCACGGTTGATCTGACAAACGTTACCATAACCAGAGAAATCACGCAGAATGGGATCGTTCAAGTCAGAAACTCACTTGTGGGAATATTTGTAATTCGCATCCCGGCCTCCTTGTCCATCATCTCCACTCTCTTGTAGAACATCTTAAGGAAGCCAGTCATGTCGGAACCCACGGTTGCAGTCTACACACTAAACCGTGGTTACCATTCTATAGTTCTCTTTAGATGTGAAGAAGAAGTCCTCCACTACTCGATCAGACTCATACCCACACTTGTTTAGATGGCCCCAAGATTTCCACGTGGACACATTCCTATTCACCGAAGCTCCATTGTGGATAAGGCTTCCTCGCTTTCCTTTTAACTTGTTCCACTATGAAGCTCTCAGAAGGATAGTCCACCCTTTAGGGGACTACATTTGCATGGACGTGGACACTGCGTTCAACCCATGCAGCCGCACCTATGCTCGCATAAAAGTTATGATAAACCTAGAGGACGAGGAAAAGAAGGGCACTACCATCATCATGCCGGGAGAGAGGTTCATCTCCCTTATATAGTAGAAGGCTGCCCAAAGATATGTACAGGATGTCGTCTATGGGGACACAGCACGGCCCAGTGCTGTGGGAGGGCCCCTGCTGAGGATGGCGTAAGACCTGTTGTCCCTCCTGACAACCAAGAGGGCCAGGAATGGGATGGCGATTGGACCCTGGTCCAAGGCCGCCGCAAAGCATGCGCACATAGAAGGATTCAACCACCTCCTAGAGCCAAAGTCTACCAAAGAAACCTGAGCGCCTCCTATAGAACTGAATCCGAACCGATCACCTATGCCACCCAGCCCCAAGATGGCTCACCGACTCCATCATTAACCCAGAATCAGAATGCAGAAACCCAGTTGGCTACTCACGCTGCAAAGAAGGAATGTCTGACAACCCTTTTAAAAAAAAATTCTCATATCTCCATGGAATGACGAACCGAAGCCAAGGGGATCATAGCTCCCAAATGAATCCTCAGCAGACTATGAAGAAATCAGTAAGCGGAGGACACTGATGGGAAGATTGGGCAGAAAGAGACCAGCAACTGAAGAGCCTAACAAAAGCTCCGAGATGATCGCTCAACCACAAGTGTCTACCAAGGCTGCGCATATGATGATTGCACTACCAGCACCCCATGCCTCGCCGCTAGGTAAGAACTTTGCGACAAATTCTCAATGTGATTTATGTCTGTCATCTTAATTTGGAACATCCGAGGGGCACACTGCCCCTCGGCTAGACAAGCCCTAGCAACTAGAAGCCCTTCAAAAATCTATCCAAGAACACCCTCAAAGTCAGACCCTGCTGAATCAGGAGAAAGACCTACACAAGAGCTTATGAAACACTCTAGAATAAAGCATATGCATACCTTCCAACAGGCAAGACAGAGCATTTTCAAGGATGGAGATGAGAACACCCGTTTTTTCCTCTCCTTCGTTAAAGCTAGAACACACATAAATAAAATACAGCAAATTGAGGCAAGGGATGGTACAATCCTACATGCCGAGGAGGATTTAAGAAAAGATGTTGAATCTTTCTTCCATGAACTTTACTCGCAACCAACTAGAAAATGTTTCCCACTTTTCAAACCAATGAGAGCACTATCCGAGGAGGATAAAATCACCTTATCTTCTCCCATTAGCATGAGAGAACTTAGAGCTTGCCTCTTCTCCATGGAGCCTTATAACTTATAAGGCCCCAGGGCCCGACGGATTCCAACCAGTATTCTTCAAGCATCATTGGCCTCTCATAAAGGATGACTTATTAGGAAACTTCTAAGCCATCTTTAACTCGAGTAGGATAGAGAAAGAACTCAACCAAACTTTCATTGTTCTTATTCCTAAAAAAGAACTTCCAAAAACCTTTAGTGACCTCAGACTTATAAGTTTATGCAATGTAGCTTATAGGATCCTCACGAAACTGTTAGCAACTAGACTAACAAAGTTTCAGACCCATCTCCCCCATCCAAGTTGCCTTCATAAAAGGGAGACAAATAACGGACCACATATTGATGGCTCATGAATTCTCAAAACCTTCCAATCAAATAGGAAAAGCTTTGCCTATGTCAATGCAAAGATAGACCTAAGAAAAGCTTTTGACACAAATTTCATGGGACTTTATTAGCTACACCCTGGAGGCTTTTAACTTTCCTAAGCAATGGCAGGAATTAATACTCTCCTGCATTACCACCACAACTTATCAGATAAATGGAACTCCTACAAAATCGATCTCACCAAGATGTGGAATCAGGCAAGGTGACACCATCTCCCCCCACACTGTTTATTCTAGAAACAAAATTATTATCCTTAAAACTACAGGAGATACCATCATTGGAACTATAGCACCATGGAAACCTCTTACATATATGCCAAATGTCTGCAACTTACATTATGCAGATGATACATTGCTACTTGGAAAAGCAAATGATACACTACTATTTGGAAAAGCTGATGACAACACAGAAAAGAACACAAGAACATCATAAAAGTGTATGTAGATTACTCTGGGCAACACATAAACCCAACCAAATCGTCTATATTCTTTTCTAGGGTTGTGAATCAGATTACAAAGGACAAATTAACAACCCACTTACCTTTTAATCAAACCACCTTCTTAGGTTCCTACTTAGGGATAGTAATACCACAGTCGAGAATAACAAGAGACATGTACAACCCCCTTATAAAATCTGTACAGGTAAAGCTGAAGGGCTGGATGAAGAAGTCACTCTTTCTCGCGGTAAGGGTGACTCAACTAAAAACAGTATTGTCTAGTATCCCCCTGCATACTTTAACCTGCTTTAATATTCCCAAAAAAGCAACGGAACAAATAGAGAAGATATCTAGAGATTTTCTCTAGTCCTACAAAGGTAATAAAAAGATTCATCTAGTAAAGTGGCAGAATGTCTATAAATCACATAGAGAAGGGGGATTGGGTATCAAAAAGCTACAGTCCCTTGGAGTAGCCTTTAAAATTAAGCTCCTATAGCGAATGTACACAAATGTAAACTCCCTTTGGGCTACATTCATGAGTAAATATGGGGAATCGTGACACATTGCAAATGAAAAAAAAATAAACAAGACATCTCTAGCATGGAAGCAAATAGCAAAACATCTAAACATCTTAAAATAAAATACAAGGTATCACATAGCAAGTGGAAATAACACGTCTCTGTGGTATGACAACTGGGTTTAGGAAATTGATAAACCATTGATTGACTATATAAGGGTGGAGAGTGGACCTCAGGAGGCTAAAACCCAAGTTGATTCCATCATTACTGATGGAATCAAATGGAATGAACCACACATTAGGGAGCTATGGACCCTTAGCATTGCAAAACAAATCTTAGAAACACCTATAGATGCTTCCAAAAGTGACTCTCTCATCTGGTCCCCATCACTTGATGGTTTTTTTCTCAGTTAAATCTGCCTATCACCTAGCGCATACAAAGATGAAGACTCAATATCAAGCCCAATTGCATGGGCCCACAAACTTCCTTTGGACCAAAATTTGGAAACTAAGAACATTACCTAAGCAGAAGATTTTTTTTATGTCTAATTCTGAAAGATCGAATCCCTACAGCCGACAATATCAACAGAAGAGGTTTCCAGGTCAACCCCCTTTGTTGTATGTGCTAAACCGAAGTGGAATCCATCACCCACCCATTAATAACACACGACTTTGCAATTCAGGTATGGGACTTAGTAAGAGAAGAAACAAAAATTGTACCAAACGAAATTACTATCAGATCTTTTCTGGTAAACTTCTGGACCTATATACAATGAAACTCCCCTAGAGCATATGCTTATGCGATTACTACACTGTTGGAATTTTGGTGCTCTAGGAACAAAAAAAGATTAGAAAACAAGAGTACTACCCCACAACAATGTGCGAATAGGATCTTGGGTCTAAGCAAACAGATTACAAAATAAATGGAGATCCCAGAATTTTTTAAATGGAAAGAGGATAGATTGGATGTGAAGTGGCACCCACCGGATGGAGAGACTTTAAAATTGAACTTTGATGGCTCGACAATTTCAAAAAAAAATGCAGGGGCAGGAATGAAAATTAGAAACTCAAATAGAACCCCTTTAATTTCAGCGTTCTGGCCACTTCAAAATAAAACAAATAACGAAGCGGAATTTAATTGCCCTATATGTCTCACCAAAGAATGCTGCCAAAATTATTAAGTTGACTGAGGGAGACTCCAAGGTTGTAATTCAGTTGATGCAAGGAAACCAACAGGGGCACTGGAGGCTAGCAAGGTGGGTGGACGTGTGTTGGAACCTACTTAAAATCTTGCCCCTCGTGAGGCTTCATCATCAGTACATGGAAGCTAACTATGTGGCCGATTCATTGGCAAAGAATGGATCATCTTTTGCGGCAAAAGGAGACAACTAGCTTCACATATGGATGAATGGCATCCCTTCTTTTTTTAAACTCACTCTTTTAAATGACTATCTGAGGGCCTCGGTACTCCCCAAATATTGTTATTACGGATGACTGTAATTTATTTGACATTACACACCCAATCAGCTCCTTCCTGAGCCTGAACCTATCTCTTTGAAAACATCAATGAAACTCCTATTTTGTTTCGGAAAGAAAAAAAAAACTTGACAGAGTTTTCTCTCGAATAGGCCTATTATGCTTGTGGGCTTGTTCCCCACACTCATTTTTTGGCCCAGCATACAGAGGCGTATCATACAGCTTCATGATTTTAAGCCACTCTCATTTTCAAAACCAATTCCGACTCCAAGCATGATCCAATCCGAAAGAAGCTTTGCCAAGTTCATATCGATTAAATTGAGAATTGCTCTAACGAAAAATATTATCCTAACGCACAATGATTACATGCAATCAAAATGGCACAATACTAAGAACATCATCTAAAACAAATATTTCTTAGGGCCCGTTTGGCATCGCTTCTCGTAACAATAAAGCCGTTTTTCAGTTTCAAAAGCAGCTTCAATCCAAAATATCTTGTTTGGATGACACTTCAAAGTTATGCAAAAACAATTGAGTGCTCTTATCTCGCAATCGATTGAAACAGTAGTCATCCATGTCCATTCGTATTTCATATTCTAAAACATCTTTTAAGCAGTAAAGTGACCCACATAAGAGAAAATAAATTAAGAAAATATCATTATGTTAGTGATAAGGGCATTGTTAGTAACTACATCATACACCAAATAAATCAGAAATCCAGGATTTATAATCCACACTCCTTAAATATAATATTTTTACTTTATTTAATTACTATATTAATTAATTATATATAAGAGTATTATTGTCAATATATATTTGAAATGAACTTTCTGTTTTTTTTCTGCCAAACATAATTTAATGATTCTCTACTTGCTAAAGCTCTTTTAGATAATGTAGGCTGTAGCCAAACGCAGTCTCCTCTTCTAGAGAGTTCTTTTTCAAACATAACTCTTTGAAAGAGCCAAATCCATAAAGTTCTATATCAAAGAGCGTTGCCAAAGGCTGCTTTAGATAGATAAGATTAGGCTCTTTGATCTTTTTTCTCCTCCTATGAGAACGCCTGTGGGGGATAACTCCGATCTCCACGAAGGTTCAAAAAATAAACTCTTAAAATAGTAAAACATAGACCTCTTCAATTAGCCAATCTAAATTCACAAATATTTTCAAAGGGAAGAGACAGGTCTCTCCGAAATTAATTCTTTCTCCCGCACGAACCACACCTTTATCCCATAAGTTCCCACCATATTTCCAAAAAACTCCTGTCTATATCCTATTATAGAATAAGAATAATGCTATAAGTACGGAGGCTGTACTCACACTGGGTACAGCCTCCTATTCCCTTTGTAGGTCCCACTGTTATCTTGCACGGATTCTCTCACGAGAGAAATAAATAACATATTTTTTAAATTTCTTAAAATATGTTATTTAACTCTCGAGAGCCAGTGCACGATTCGAATCATTACTCTATCCTAGAATATGTTGATCCCAGTGGCGGATTACAGAGATTTCCGTTGTTTCTCTCTGCGGAAAAGAGAGACTGCCATGAAGCGTCTGCCCAGAGGAAGCGCATATTCCATCGCCTCAAAACTTCGGCGATATGAATTAACAAATTTATGAGCAACACTTTTAACATCATTGATACACTCTTACCATATCGGCGGCGCTCAGTTCATGAAATGCGAAATGGGATTCTTCGGTGGACCGGGGCATGGAAACCTCGCTCCACCGCTGCTCTGCAAAACGCTCATCTGCGTCCGTCGAGCGTCGAGGGAAGCAACTCGAGAGACGTGGAGTCGGAGGAAGAGGCATACGCCTTTCTTCTACAGAGATGCGGCCAAAATTCTAGTGTGGATCTTGGGCAAGCAATTCATGCCAAGTTTATCAAAGGATCGTTGCTCTCTACCCTTTACCTGTATAACCATCTGCTCAACACCTACTGCAAGTGCGGTGAACTGGATGCTGGCTTGCGGCTGCTCGACGAAATGCCCCAACGGAATGTTGTCTCGTGGTCTGCCATTATAACTGGATTTGTCCAGTCGGGTTACGCTGTGCGGGCTTTCTCTTTGTTTCAACAATTACAGCGAGATGGGATACGCCCCAACGAATACTCCCTTGTTAGTACACTCAACGCTTGCTCTTTGTTGGAGAATGTAAGTGTTGCGTATCAAACTTATGCTCAACTGATCAGGTTGGGCTTTGAATGTAATGTTTTTCTGATTAATGCTTTCCTCACGGCTCTGATTCGGCATGAAAGATTAGAAGAAGCTGAGCAACTGTTTAAGAAATGTGAGATAAGAGACGTGGTGTCTTGGAATGCGATGATTGCGGGTTACTTGCAATTTTCTTACTCCAAAGTTTGGAGCTTCTGGTGTAGGATGAATCGGGCAGGGGTGTCGCCGAATGAGTTCACATTTTCAAGTGTTCTGACTGGTTTAGCAGCTCTCGCAGAATTGAAATGCGGCTGGCAAGTCCATGCCCAACTGGTTAAAAGCGGCTATGGGGAGGAGATTTGTGTTGGTAATTCTTTGGCAGATATGTACTTGAAAAACAAGAACTTGACTGAGGGATCGAAAGCTTTCCGCGAGATGCCCTCCAAAGATGTTGTTTCATGGACCCAGATGGCTTCTGGATACCTGCAATGTGGGCAGCCTGCAAAAGCTCTTCGTGCCATTGAAGAAATGAGATCAGAAGGTATATGGCCAAACAAGTTTACCATAGCAACTGCCATCAATGCATGCGCCAATCTGGCATCTCTGGAAGAAGGGAAGAAGAATCATGGTTTGAGGATCAAGTTAGGGGACTCCATGGATGCATGTGTTGATAATGCAATCATAGATATGTATGCAAAATGTGGGTCTATGGATAGTGCAGTTGGGGTGTTTCGAGCAATGAACGAACAATCGGTTGTTTCATGGACCACTGTGATAATGGGTTATGCTCAGAATGGTCTAGTAAGAGAAGCTTTGGAGATCTTTGAGGAGATGAAAGTAAAGAAGATCAAGCCTAATGAAATTACATTCATATGTGTGCTGTATGCATGTAGTGAAGGAGGATTTGTGGAAGAAGCTTGGGAATACTTCTCGTCCATGTCTCAAGATTATGGCATTGCCCCTGGAGAAGACCACTATGCTTGTATGGTCAATCTCCTTGGTAGAACAAGCCGTGTTAAAGAGGCTGAGACTCTAATCAAGAATATGCCCTTCAAACCTGGTGTTTTAGTGTGGCAGACATTGCTTGGTGCCTGTAATAGTCACGGGGATATTGAAACGGGTAAAAGGGCAGCCGAGCAGGCTTTAGCTTTAGACAAAGAAGATCCATCAACATACATATTGTTATCAAATATGTTTGCAGAATCAAGTAACTGGGACCAAGTGGGAATACTTAGACAGCTGATGAAGAATAGAGAAGTAAAGAAGCTGCCTGGATGCAGCTGGATTTAGGTAGCGAGGAATTGCCATCAACATGTAGAAGTTGCCAAGTTGAATATTGGTGTTAAAGTACATATCATTGAAGTATGAAAGTTACAGAGTCGAACCTATGAACAAGAGAAGATTGGATGGTGAAGCCCTCCATTGAGTGTGCAGAGCAAAGAATAAACAGATAAAATCCAAACAAGATATCCCCAATGTTGACATTGGAAGCAGCTTCTTCCACCAATGACATTGTAATTTGAAGAAATAGCGTGGTTATTACCCATGAGTGTCATAAAGGTCTCCATTAACTTGTGGCTACAGACACCAATTGGGCATCAAGATATTCTTTCAGCTTAACCTTTGTTATTGCTCCTTCTCTCCGACTCTCTGGAACCTCCTTACCATCCTTAAAAATAATCAGGGTTGGCAAGCCATAAACCTTGTATTCTTCGATCAGTTTGGGATTGGCATCATGATCAATCTTCACAACCATTAATTTATCCTTGTATTCCTGCAACAAATTCTAATCAATTTCAGAAACCTCCAAGAGTTGAGCCACAAGATAATTAGTGAATTCGATAAGATTCAGAGGTTTAGCTTTGGCTTGATAACACAAGATCAATTAATACAGAAATGCTTTAAAAAGACAACCTTTTAACCAAAAATTGCAAGTTGCCAGAAGTTTTAATGAGAATGGGTGCTAAAGAAACTCAGAAGTGAGAAAAAAAAATAAAAAAATCTTAGAATGTCTCAGAAACTTAGTCATTAGATTAACGTGTTTTATAGAAGAGATCCACCAACTACTTCATAATCTCTTATAACACTGACTTATAGAAAATGAGGTGTAATACATAAACCGGGAGAATCAATAGAAAAACAGATGGGTAGCATTGTCAATTTGGAAGTGATTTTCTCAATTAAAGAGTATGGCAAATCCCATGACATGGAATTTCACGCCAGGGAGTTTCAATGGTCTGGGATGTTCTTATGTAGTGCTAGAAGGCAACCAACATGTAATACTTCAGCTTTTGAAAAGCAAGTGATTTTCATGGGCGACCACAAAAAACACATCAAGAGGTCAAAAAATTCAACACCTTGGACCCAAACATGAACAACAAAGAATCTTTTGTTTGGTTCACCTCCTCTGCCTAGTTTGGAGGGACAACTCTCAACTGTTAGATGCCTTTGCATAGTCTGAAACAATTACGCTACCGGCATGGAGCTTCTTCAGTCAGAACTGAACACGTCCCTTCTATCCAGAAGAAAACATGCCACGAAAACTTGGTTGACAACATTTTCACTGGATCCACTGCACATATTGGCGGAAAAATATTACTCTTTAACATAAAAACAACACAATTTCAGATATAGTCAATGTTAAAGGCTGGCTATGTTTTTGGATACGAACAAAATGGAGGACCTAAACCACAACTTAGACACATGGCTGAGGTACAGTGTTAACGACAAGAAAGCTCCACACCCATGGTATTGTTTAAACGAGGGGAAACAGGCAAGCAGTAAAACAGATGACTATGCTTCATTCATTGTTCTTTTCACTACAACAAAGCCCAATATCCAGAGAATCGAAAGGGGAAGCCTTTAACTAGTAGTGTGAGTGTGTGAGTGACGATAACCGACTTAACTGAACAACTGTCAGTGCAATCGACCAATTCCGGAGAGGCTACACAATGAGAACGGCTCAGGACTGGCTCACTAACCACTAACCAAACAGAAGAGTAGATTTCACCATTAAAAAAAAAGAAAAAAAGAAAAAAAGGACTTGGTAGTGATCCGAAACTTATAGCATCGAATTCAACCGACGAGAGATAGCTACATTGATCCATGCCCTAGTTCTATCCGATTGCAATTCACGAAGATTGAATTACATATTGTTCGCTTCTATAAAGCCTTCCACGCATACGGGAGCTTTGACAAATTAACTGCAAACGCTAATACCGGGAAGACAAAAACACGACAACACAGCAATATCACTGATAAACAAAGAGACGGAGACGAAGACACACACCTCAGCCGCCCACTCAACCAGGGGGCTGATCAATCGACAAGGCCCGCACCAATTGGCAACGAACTCAACGAGCACGGGAGTATCCGCCTGCAAAACCTTCTCCGAAAACTCATTCTCGTTAATCGCATCAATCCCACATCTAATCGCCGACCTCCGATGGGGTAACCCTCTCTCCATCCCTAATGATCCAAAACTTGGTAAGTTCCGACGGTTCCCGACCCGGTACCGGTGCGGGGACCTGTTCGAAGCGGAGAAAAAACCCATCGATCCGCCGATCGAGGTTCTCCCGGCGGGAAGCGGCAATAGCCGGAAAGAAGGCGGCGGGGTCCAGAGGGTAGTCGCCATGGTTGCGACCAGAACCGGAAATGAGGAGGTGAGGAGGGGAGAACAGGGAGGCTATCGAAGGTGGGGACGGTGGGAAGAAGTGGCGGGTTCATGGTCGCGTTGGCGGGGGGGTGCGTGAGGGAGTATTATCCGAACCCATCGTGAATTTGTAAAATGTTTTGGGGAGAAAAAGAGAAAAACAATGAGTGGCTTCCACTCTCGCTACTTCGTCCTTCACTCCTTCGTGACCCGATCTGTCTGTCATCGAAGTGATTTTCGTCAAGCAAGTAGCAACAGGGATCGACTCGACCGGATCAAAAGCGACTCGCCCGGGTCAAAAGCGACTCTCCCGGATCAAAAGCGACTCGCCCGGGTCAAAAGCGACTCTCCCGGGTCAAAAGCGACTCGCCCGGGTCAAAAGCGACTCGCCCGGGTCAAAAGCGACTCGCCCGGGTCAAAAGCGACTCGCCCGGGTCAAAAGCGACTCGCCCGGGTCAAATGCGACTCGCCCGGGTCAAATGCGACTCGCCCGGGTCAAATGCGACTCGCCCGGGTCAAATGCGACTCGCCCGGGTCAAATGTGACTCGCCCGGGTCAAATACCACTCGCCCGGGTCAAATACCACTCGCCCGGGTCAAATGCGGCTAGCCAGGGTTAATGTGACTCGGCCTGGGTCAAACAGACTCGGTCGGGTCAAATGAGACTCGTCCGCGTTAAATTTGACTCGCCCGGGTTGAAGGCACCTCGGACAGGTTAAATGCGACTCGGCCAGGTTAAACCTACTCGGGAAGTTCATTGGCAACTCGGCGGGTCAAAAGACACTCGTACGGCCGGCCATAAGCCGACTTAGGCTGGTCAAAGGCGGCTGGATATATTAGCTCATTTTTTCACCGGCTTGATTTTGTACATAATATTACCTCTATATATTGACTATTGAGGGCACCTATTCCACAAATAAGTCTACCTATAGGTGGTTTTAATGGAGAAATGACTCTTTAGATTTAGACCTCTATTGGGTTTTATTTTTATAATGACCACTGCATTGATTTCAAGAAGTAAATCCAATGATAGATAAAATGTATCCTACAAGTAAGCTACATTAAACTTTTTTTCTCTATATATATTGAACAAAAAAACAGTTAACTTTGGTTAGACTTCACTCAAAGTTTTATTTCTCCTATTTATATTGTTCTCTAGATTATATTATAAAATCTATATATCTCTTGAGAACTTTTCTTTTATCTATTACAGGCGTGATAATATGATTTATCAAGTTATCGCTTGTGCTAGCTCTTTCATGTAGTACGAAATGTGGACTCTTTTGATGATGGTGGGTAGGTTGCAACTTTGAAACTTCCCAAGTACAATTTTCAATATTCAGGTAATTAATTATTAGCTACTTTTTGAGTCTTTCAAAATATTCATCTAGAGCCTTTGGTTGTGTTCCTCCAAGGCTAAACACTCATTTTTAGGTGAAAGAAGAACTACTTGGACTTGTTTGTTTGAATTTCTTTTAGGTAAATCTTACTCTGAAAAATGAAAAATCATTTTTTTGGAAGAGTTCAAAAGAAAAGAGTTTTGATCTATTAAGAGCATGACAAAATGTTACTTAATCAAAATTATTAATGTATTATACTTATACTATTGAAGTATGGGCTTGATTACATTGTGAATTGGTCTATGACAATGCAAAAACTTTTCATTTTATTCTTTTAAAAACTATTGTAACCCGTACATATGCTTTGGATATTGTTTTGTTGATATTATTAGTATAATTTTATATGGTACATTTTATAATCTAATGCAAAATTAGCTAATTGGTTATGAAATACAAGTATGTGTCAGTAGTTCTGTATCCGAAGATAGATCATCGTTTAATTAGTAGACAATCCATATTAGTCTTACTTGTTGACCGATTAAAATAACTAATCGGCACATTGACTCGTGACTCAGCCAGCTTACCCAAGATTGAGCACAGAGTAGAATAATATACATAAAGATTATATGCTAAATCTCATCTTTATTGCATTACAGATGACAGAATTTTTGTAAATTGTAATAGAAATATTGGGTTTGGCATCTAATGTTTACCTTTTAAACTCAAACAAAAACAAATAATTCTTATGGTTAAACCAAACCCACCATATTTGATTAGTCAGAAATTCAATATTACTCTGACCCTCATCAAATTGTTAAACCCAATTAAGAATTTAAAAGAGTATAATCAAATATAAATTTATAAGTTAGATTTTAATATTAATCACCATTCCAAATGAAAATTACTATTTAATATGTATTTTGCCCAGTATTTTAAAAACCGAACCGAACTGGCCGGTTCGACTGGGTTCAACCAGAATCGGGACTTTGAACGGTTCGGTTCGCTCAAATATTCAGAAACCGTAAAAAACCGGTTGACAGGCCGGTTTTGAGCTGTTCAACCGCTGAACCGGAAATCGAACCGGACCGGTTGAACCGGTTTACTTACCTTTTTAATATTTTAATATTTTTTCTGTATTTTTAATCTTTTTTATACTCCAATCAGCGTTAACAAGTGTGTCTCGTGTATTTTTATACTCCTGCTTGGTACCGTAGTATTATTTATATATTTTAATAAAAAAATCTAAAAAAAAAATATTATATAAAAAATATTATTTTTGTTTCGCGTCTGACACTAAGCCAGTCGCGCCGTATCAATTGTAGGGAAAAATGCTTGCGAAGTAAATAAAAAGAGGGCCCAGAAACGAAGAAAAAAAAACCGCGTCGGCGAGGGAAAAATAAAAAAAAATATAGCGCCAAATGACAAGTTTTTCGCCATTACCTTTTGATTTTTAGGCGCAATTGAGATTACAGAGCGAGTTTGTTTCTAACTTTCTACACCTTATTTTAACACATCGATTTCGGTTCGCGGTTTTAATCTATAAAACCCTTCTCGGCCGCCTCCTCCGCCTTTCCTTACCACCATCTCCTTTTCTCCCCAAAGCCCGCTTCGTAACCCACTCCGCGTCGGATTCCTCCACCGGAGCAATGGCTTCCGCCGGGACCCAGGGCGGGATCGCGGTCTCCCCACAGCCGTACTGGTGTTACCAATGCAACCGGAACGTCTACGTCACCCCGTCATCCTCTTCGGAGCTCCTCTGCCCTAATTGCAACGGCGGCTTCCTCGAGGAGCAGGAGGAGACGACCCGGAATCCTCAGAATCCTTTCTCCTCTCCCTTCTCCGAAAATCTGTCTCCGTTTCCGTCGCCGTTCGCGTCTGGTATTGGCGGCTTCCCGTTGGTCTTTTCAACCTCTTCCGGTGGTATGGATGTTCAGGGCCCGGCGGATATTGCAGGACTCCTTGGTCATCGTCGATCTGGGTCTGGTGGCGGCGTCGATCCTGATGCGTTTAATCCGCTTGCCTTTTTCCTCAATCATCTGAATTCGTTGACGGCCGGTGGTGCGAATATACAGTTCGTATTGGAGAATAATCCGTCCGACGGTGCCGGTGGTGGGTTTCGCTTCCCTGCCAATCTCGGGGATTATTTCATTGGCCCTGGTCTCGAGCAGTTGATCCAACAGCTGGCGGAGAATGACCCCAACCGGTATGGAACGCCTCCGGCGGCCAAATCGGCTATTGATTCTTTACCGACTATCCGTGTTTCCGAGGACCTGCTTGCGACGGATTCGGCCCAATGCGCTGTCTGCAAGGATACCTTTGAGGTGGGATGCGAGGCCAAACAGATGCCATGCAAGCACATTTATCATTCGGATTGTATTCTCCCGTGGCTTGCTTTGCATAACTCCTGTCCGGTGTGTCGATATGAGTTACCAACCGATGATCAGGATTATGAACATCGTACTAGGGGTGCGCCGATTCCACCAAATCAGGCGGCATCTGCAGTTTCAGGTTCTGGTGGCAGAGGAACCGGAGGAGACAACCCCGTCGGGCGGACAGCTGAACGAAGATTTAGGATTTCATTGCCTTGGCCGTTTAGGTCTGGATCTATGGCAGAGACTAGCAACAGTACTGTGGGAAGGAATGATAATAACAACGAAGGTGACAACGATGGGGACTCGAACACTCGGAACCAAGGGAATTCGGGTTTGGGAAACGAGACCAGGCAAGAAGACTTGGATTGAGTAGTTGAGGTACTGTTTATTAGTTCCATTATCTCATGATCTTGCGAGTATTCTTTTTCTTTATGTTTTTCTATTATATTATCTGGCCATACAATGTCTTCAACGGCAATAGGATGGTCGGTTTGGGATTCTCCAACCGAAAAGAGAGTGAATTTTGTACTATGATCAGTTCTTTTTGCCCTCCAATCTTTCACTTAGTGTAAATATACATTTAAAAAAGGTCGCTAAGCAATACAACTGGGTATTAAGAGATAAAACTAACCATTATATGTTTCATATGCCTCAGACTTGGTGATGCCAATAGTAAAGAGTAAGAAGTCTGTCATGTCACTGATATAGAACCTATTATGTTTAGCAGGATACGTCTTTGGAAGTGTACACAGTTTACATCAGTGGATTTTGCTCCAAGTTGCCTTGACTAAAATTCTTGGAGGCAATGTATTAGATGCACAATGAAACGAAAAAGTGCGACATATAAGGTGTATGCCATGAAGGCTTCTATATATCATGGAGACTCTACAAAAGCAAATATTCTATTTTTTTTAATTTTTAAGAAAATTTTTAAAAATCCCATAGGCCTGCAAAGAGATAGAAAGTGAAGAGGGGTGGTCATTTCCTCTCAAATTTTCTTCTACCTAAAACGAGCGGAGATTACACTGACATTTTCTGTAGTGTTGTGAATGTGACGAAGTATTTTCTATTAAGACAGGAAAAATAGCTACACGCTGATTGGCTGTGGAAGTCCTTTGCTACTTGCATTGTAAAGTCAATATTTAGTTTTATTTCTATTTTATTTTTCCGCATGTCTGTGTGCCCACACTTGTTTATTCGTTTGGCCATATGCTTGATGATCTTGTAGAATGTCTCTTGTTTAAAATTACAGGCAGCTAATCTGGATTCATTGGTTGAAAAGAGTTTCAGTGGTCATTAATATTAATTCATGTATAGCTTTAGGTCATCATGGTCTAAAAGATTCATTATAAGTCCCCTTTTTTTGTTTGTTTACTTGGATTTCCCATTGAATTTTCTTGCGACCACCTCAAATTTTGATTATTTGGTGATGTATAGGAAGGGATGCTCTCTGGAGGTCCAAGTGTCTCATTGCCGAGAGCCAAATGTGTCTGCTTCTCTCTGGACAATCATCTGTCACGCGTGATGAAGAGAGCTACCTGATTTGTAGTTTCTCTTGCTATTGCAGGAGGGCAAGACACCATCTCCGTCTGTCCATCTGTTTATTTATTTATGTATTTGAAAATATCACTTCTCTGTTGTCACCATTAAGAATATATAGGTATACCTCTTTTTTGCGCTATCTCAAGCCTATATTAAGGGAGAGAGCATATCATTAAGCTGACAGCTAGCTTAAGTCATTAGTGAAGCGTACGACTATTTTTCTTTTCACACTTAAAGCTGACAGCCATTTAGTTGAAATAATCTTTTATATATAAATATTTACAATGTAACTATGTAGCACTTAGGATGCAAATTTTAAGTGTAAGAGATTTAAAATGTTGTGCATGATGGTGATAGCATTTTTTGTAGGTTAATTTTAAACCTTCATAAAGTGTTAGTATGAGATGGATTGATTAAATATAAATAGTTTGTATTGGTTCAAGGTAAAGAACTGGAGTGATCTCTGTGCATCATAACAGTACCTAAAAACTAGTAATCCTTAGGAAAGTGTAGATGATCTCACAGTTGAGTGTTTTGTTCTTTTGGGTTAACTGTTAACGTCTGTAAATTAAGTTTATCACTAGTTATAAAAATAGAAGTTTATGTAACTTTAAAGAGCATATTTTTTATGTGGAGAGGCCAGGTTTTAAGATAAGGACTTTAGACTTGTGACAATCTTCTGCGCTTTGTTTTATTGTTGAAAATAAACCTGCTTTGGTTGTCTCAAAGCTTTTATTTATTTAGATTGTGGTGGATCTCTAATGCAAACTGGCTGACTACCTGTTTAGCGAGGTTGTCGTGCCCATTTTGCTGATATGAAGTTTTCTATTCCTATTTGATATGCTACTGTGTTTTTTTTGTTAAACATATTAATTACTTTTATTACTAAATCTAGTCGAGAATTACTTTTCTGCTGAAGATGTAATGATCTTCTCTAGGGGTGACAACAGGTGGGGTTGGGGTTGGGTTTCATGAAACCAGACCTGCCCCGTGACATATTCTTCAAACCTGTCCCCTTTAAAAAAAGGGGTTGAAAGTTCAACCTCGTCCCCGCCCCACGGGTTTTGACAATTGCACCATTTCCGTGAATTCACACCCGTCCCTGCGGGTACCAGAGCTGACCTTCCCCTCTATCCCAATACCTCTTTACTTATGAAATATTTAAACATTCCTTATATTTCTTTTACACATGTATTTATCGGGGTGGGTCGGGCCTGGAGGAATAAACTGGTCCCCTCCCTGACCCCATGGCGGGTTTTCAAACGAAAACCCATGTCTGACCCGCTTGGTAAAACAGCAACCCCTTCCTTACTTTAAGCAGGTGGGTTGATGCGAGTTCCCCGTTTTAACCTGCCTCGCTGCCACCCCTAATTGTTTTCTTAATTGAATATCTGTAAGATACACTGTGCATGTGAGGCCTGGATCAAGCCCTTACTTTGAGATAAGTTCATTCGGACTTTGTCAATTATCCTAGTATACTCAGGGTTACAGATTTAGCATATATCATATACTGGGGCTATGAATTTTAGGTGACTTTAATCTGCTGTTGGAGGTGTATGTCCCCATTCCTATTTTCTTCTTTTTTTTTTCTTTAATTTTTCTACCGTCGAATATATAGATTACAGAGATATATTCAAAAATAAAAAATAGTGTGGATTATGCTTCTCCCGCTGCTTGCTTTGGAGATGATCTTATTTCTGTTGTTAATTGTCCACACGTTGATTGGCTTAGGTTCTATTTGCGTATGCTTCTATTTCCCTTTGTGCTTGTTTTGTTATAATGACTTCTTTGTTGACCTTCAATGTGTTTATACCGAAATATTTTTTGTTACAAAGTGGTTGTAGTTGGATCTGTTTGCCTTCATTTGAGTAGCCTGCGTTTTCTAGTATCCGTTACTGCCCTTGGATTTGCTGCAAGTTGTTCTCTCACTACTGTTGCCAAGGGTTTTTGTTGCAGATGGTCTTTAAGCAGAGTTGTTTAGACTTGAGAAATTACATAGTGATGAATTATCAGTGGGAATGAGATTTGAGTCTTGTGGTACTTTCATAAAATGAGGAAACTGATTGCAGTGGCCTATATTTATTCTTGAAAAGAAGGACTCTGACCTCACTCAAGTTAGGTGTGGAAAGCTGCTTTCAGGTTCAAATTCTGTTATTGTTTTTATTTTGTTTGGAAAGCAACTAGCACTGACATTCTATTAAGAAAACTTCAAAGAGGATAAGATTACATCAAGAGCAATATACATATAAAAATATGAAAAATCAAGTGGGAAGAATATACAGAATCGAGTCTCAAATGTCTAAGGGTGTGGCAGCAGGAAATTCTAAGCTATTTAAATGTCTATTTTTATCGTCAAAGACTATAACATATATGCGTTGAGATTTTTCTGAACCCCGTTTATAATCACTAATGTCCTTAAACAATCAATGGAGGGAAAAATATATAGAATTGAGTCTCAAATGCTGAAGAAGCGGTCTCAAATCGCACTGTAGAACCATGAAAATGAAAGGAGCAGAATAGACAAGGAAGTGATTATTGCAAAGTATAAAATTTCACAATCTCCACCAGTAAGCCTCGGATTTCCACTGGAACTACCACAACAATTTAAATAAAGTGAACCATGAGAGGGAAAAACCTGTGATGCAAGTCCGGGCATTGGTGGAAGAGTAAGAGATTACTGTTTCCTGAAATGAGAGACCTAGGTAGTTGAGAGATTTTAGGAAGCTACACAATAATATTTTTAAAGCATGATAGCTGCAGTAGCACTCCCAATTGATTTTAAGGGAATATCTCCTTTTCCTGTTACCAGCTTCTTTTCCTTTGCTCTTTCAACTCCAATTTTCAGATGTGAGTGAATTACCAACTCCATTCCAATTCTCCTTCCAATTCGGGGATGCCATCGTAGAAAAATTTGGAATTGAACATTTATACCTTTTTTTCTTTGGTTGACCAATCTTACAATTTTATTGGCTGGTCTGTTTTTGTGAATGTAGATTATTTTGGCTCATTTCTGTTGCAGTTCTACATTTTGAGGAATAAAAATTTTCGTTGTCAGGGGGATCATCTAGATCTCTATACATGAGATCATTTTGATGGTGTACTTTTTAAGAAATATACTTGTGTCATGACCTGTACGAATTGGTAAGTTATTGTCTTTGACTAAAGACTCCACCTTTTAGCTCATTATGGGTCAATTGTGTTCACTTATAACAACAGCTAAGGCAACCAAATCCAGCAGGTTGTTGATGAATTCTCAAACTCCACAAAGTTAATATTATGGCTCTTCGTAAGGGGTGTTCTCTGTTAGAAATCGCATCTTGGCTCCCTCACCATGGAAGTGAATTCTATAGATGTTATTGGTTGGTCTGTCCATGAGTCTTGTCCACCATGTGCTTTCGATTTTATCTCGAAAAAGTTCTTCTTTGCGGGGTTAAAAAATCCTTTGGTTTTTTTTAAAAAAAAAAAAAAAAAAAAATCCTTGGCTAGCTGATTGCTCTCTTGATACATTAGCTTGAGAAGGAGTCTACCTCCAAGAAGTTAGTAATTGGCCTTTTTATTAAGCTGACTATTCACCTTTGTTCTTTTATGTTCTTCTGGTTGCTTTACCGACTATGCGCCTTTGCAGGTGGCTTTCATGTATGTTTATTTCTATTTGAACTTTATTTTAAAGAATGGCGATTATCTTTCTTGATAAAAATTTGAAAGTTCAAGAGTACAACATGATAGCTGCCATTGTCTATCTGTGAAAGAGTTATCAGACCTAGGGACCTTGCAACAGTTATGAGAGTTCAAAAAAGTTGGCCTGTGGGCGGGAGAGGGGTCGGGGGAGGGGATCTCACTAGCACAGCGAATGACTTAAGCTGATTCCTTTTGTGTATTTGAGGGCTTCTAAAATATTGCTTGACTCCAGTCAGCACTCCTGAGCCTAGGCCTTGCCTAGTTGGCTGCATTTGAGCAGAAGCACCCTGATGGCCCAGTGAAGGCCGGAAGGCCTAACCCTACATGAGTGCTAGGGTTCCATCTTCCTTTGCTCATGCCCCATATATATTTTCTGGAAAACGATAATTTTGTTGAAAATAAATTTTTAGTACAATGTAGAGTACAAAATAAGGCAAAAAGGTTCAAGAGCTTTCAGTGCTTCACAATGGAAACTAGCAAAGGGGCAGCACAGACCAGATACAAGACAAGATCTAGGGGCATTATATCTAGCTAAATTGACTGCATTATTTGATTTATACAGCTTTAGTGATCGTTTCTTCAGTGACATCTCTCTCTCATATGCATTCTCTCTCTCATATGCATTCTCTCTCTCATATGCATTCTCTCTCTCATATGCATTCTCTCTCTCATATGCATTCTCTCTCTCATATGCATTCTCTCTCTCATATGCATTCTCTCTCTCATATGCATTCTCTCTCTCATATGCTCTCTCTCTCTCTCATATGCATTCTCTCTCTCATATGCATTCTCTCTCTCATATGCATTCTCTCTCTCATATGCATTCTCTCTCTCATATGCATTCTCTCTCTCATATGCATTCTCTCTCTCATATGCATTCTCTCTCTCATATGCATTCTCTCTCTCATATGCATTCTCTCTCATATGCATTCTCTCTCTCATATGCATTCTCTCTCTCATATGCATTCTCTCTCTCATATGCATTCTCTCTCTCATATGCATTCTCTCTCATATGCATTCTCTCTCTCATATGCATTCTCTCTCATATGCATTCTCTCTCTCATATGCATTCTCTCTCATATGCATTCTCTCTCATATGCATTCTCTCTCATATGCATTCTCTCTCATGCATTCTCTCTCTCATATGCATTCTCTCTCATATGCATTCTCTCTCTCATATGCATTCTCTCTCTCATATGCATTCTCTCTCTCATATACATTCTCTCTCTCATATGCATTCTCTCTCATATGCATTCTCTCTCTCATATGCATTCTCTCTCTCATATGCATTCTCTCTCATATGCATTCTCTCTCATATGCATTCTCTCTCATATGCATTCTCTCTCTCATATGCATTCTCTCTCTCATATGCATTCTCTCTCTCTCATATGCTCTCTCTCTCTTATATGCATTCTCTCTCTCTCATATGCATTCTCTCTCTCTCTCATATGCATTCTCTCTCTCTCTCTCATATGCATCTCTCTCTCTCTCTCATATGCATTCTCTCTCTCTCTCTCATATGCATTCTCTCTCTCATATGCATTCTCTCTCATATGCATTCTCTCTCTCATATGCATTCTCTCTCTCTCATATGCATTCTCTCTCTCTCATATGCATTCTCTCTCTCTCATATGCATTCTCTCTCTCTCATATGCATTCTCTCTCTCTCATATGCATTCTCTCTCTCTCTCATATGCATTCTCTCTCTCTCTCTCATATGCATTCTCTCTCTCTCTCATATGCATTCTCTCTCTCTCATATGCATTCTCTCTCTCTCATATGCATTCTCTCTCTCTCATATGCATTCTCTCTCTCTCATATGCATTCTCTCTCTCTCTCATATGCATTCTCTCTCTCTCATATGCATTCTCTCTCTCTCTCATATGCATTCTCTCTCTCTCTCTCTCTCTTTGGTATCTTTACTTGGTAGGAGATTTTTTGTTGAAATAGTTACATGCGGTGTGGCTGTTTTTCAATGGTGATTTAGATGCTTAGTAATTGATTAATGTTTCTCATGGTCTAAGCTCTTTACTTTTTTATTTGATTTCATTATAAATAGTTACTCTTGTTGTTGATGTTCTTTTGGTTTTCTAGACTGTCATAGGTCCCTTATGTTTGGTTGCTATTCTTGCCCCTGTTCTGTTAGTCGTCCTTTCTACAAGTTCAAGTTACTTCTTGCTAAGAGTGAAGCTGACAAGGCGTGTCTAAACATTTGAAATGTTTCGAAACAGGTTATTTTCTAAGTTAATGTGCCGTGGTTTGTATATTTTCAGAGTTACTATATAGTCTAAAAGAACCTTTAAGATACACAAAATTTCTTGCAGATTAATCCTAGAGGAGTTCAGTGTGTCTAGGAAATTTTATCGTGACATCGCTTTGTTGAAAAGGATGTTCTATTATGAGGTGTGTGGTTTTTTTCCTTTTTCTGTAGATAACTTCCGTTTCATAGAAAAAGGACAGCGGACTGGCCTCAAATACAACAGGAAAAGTTTCTTTAACAGCAAGAGGATGGTGGGAGACGGTCTTCAGTAGAGAATCAGATATAATACTGGCCGATATATATACTTGCAGATCTAATAATTTTGTGTCAGGAGATCTCTAGGTTATTACACCTGATGAAAAAAGTCATCATAGTATACTGCGCCCCATCCAGCTCTTTTACATTTTCCGTGTCTTTCTCAATGGCAAGGGTAGGAGAAGTTTCACTCTGGAATTATGACTATATCCTCTTGAGCTAAAATAGTGTTGTCTCTTACGTTTGATAGAAGTGGTTATTGAACTCTTATTTCATGAGCTTAATCAAAAGATGAACATCTGCAATTTGTTGAAGAGGATTATAATAAATAGATGATTCCGGTACATTTTGGTTACACTTGTTGCTTTTCTGATTCATAGGTCAGATACCAAACTCATCCTCGCAGTCGTTGAACACCTCCGACTAAGAAACTGAGAACATATACAAGAGCAGGGCCCAAGATGAGAAGCATGGAAGCAGGTTAGCATGGGCAAACAGTTTGTCTTCATTTGAGTAGAACGAAGAAAAAATACATGAAAAGTTTATATATCCGGATTTTTTTTATATGTTTCCTATAATGTTCATAACATGTTGAATATTTTTCTCTTCTTTTTAAAGAACTTAGATTCTTTTGTTTCCATGTGTAATTTTACTTTTTATAAGTATACTTATTTGTACTGAATGGTAACCCTTAGCATATATTGCTATGACCGAAGGATCTATTGCACACTTCTGCTTCCTCTGGTGAGAGAAGCTGAGATTAGAAAGGCTGGTTTATGTCAAACAGAACGAATAGCTTATTTATTTATTTAAAAAGAGAAAATAAGAGAAGATTGAATGGTTAAGTAAAGATGTCCGGGATTATTTATCAAAGTCTTTGGAGGCCTTCGGGCTAATAAGAGATGAAATTGAATGGCTTAACCTTCGGAATCAAGTAGTAACGATATCTTCAAAACTTAAGCTGGAACTTCCGAAAAGAAAACTTCAAAAAATCCTAAGTTCATCAAATAAGCACGAGAGTAATTAATAATGCAACATAATCAAAATGGATAAATTGGCTGATTTGATCAACTGAAAGAGAGACACAGAATGACAGAAACGAGTACAAAGGACGACATGTCTACTCTATAATGTAGTTGATTTTCCCAGAAATCCCAGAATGTTACTTTGATAACTATTTTGAGCCAAGCTAGCCTGGCCTCATCTAGAACAATGCTTGTAACTATATGTACATATCTTTTGCTTAATGAAAATGACGAGGAAGTTCAACTTCTCACATGACATTAGATCATTGAGGTCTCCTGACTACAATGGCAGAGACGTCTTCTTCCCTCTCACCTTCTACAGCCATACAAAGCCCTGATCCACTTGCAGGATGATACATGTATGCCTTATGGTTATTCGAAGGACACATTGTCCTCATGACGACAAACATTTTGCATCATGTTCTAATCTAACTTCATTGGGACACTACCTGTTTTGGTGAGTCAAAGGTCTCACCATGATAGCCGCAATGTGGGACAAGCTTCCCTAGATTTATGAAAGTTGCTCTCAAGCCACAATGAATCACCTTCGATTCACCCTTTAGACAATATTGAGAGGAGACTTGTCCATGACAAAGTACCTGGACAAAATTAAATCCATCTCTGCTGCTTGAATGCTGTGGGTTATCCAATGGATGATTAATTAGTGAATTTCATACCCATATTTCCATAGCCTTAATGGTCATATTATTAGTCATTTAACCCCATTTGACTTAATTTTACTCGTATTATGCAGGGAAAACATGTAAAAAATCAAGAGGAAGCCAATAGAATAAATTTCCCTAAAATTGGAGGTCAAATGAAGAAGATAACACAAAAATACCTTTATAGAAGTAAAATGCAGAGGCGACGTTGTGGCAATGGGTTTGGCGCCCCACAACATCATAACTCGACGCTATGGCTATGGGTTCGGTGTCACACGACGTCGGCCCGCCTATAAAAGCCGAAAATGGGCATTTTTGAGGAGTTTTGGATGGATTTCGGCCAGAATGCAAATTTTGTGACGAGGGATGATTTGGAAGCCGCCTAGGGGCGATTCTAGGGCTCGAGAAGAGCTCCAAGCTCGAATTGGAAGACACCAAAGCATGAGAAACGATTTGAGTGGAAGATTCAAAGTTTTGGAATGTACTTTTTGAGAGTTCCTCCTAACCCTATTCCTTTTGTACATATATCTCTACAAGTATCCTGCTATAACTTAGATTTTGATGTTTATACATGTTAGATTGTGTATTTGAGATATTAACCCTATTTGGGATGTAATAATCGTACTTTAGATTTTTTTAGTGAATTTTCTCTTCCATTGAGCATTTCCAACATGATTTGTGTCGAATATATTTTGTATTGTTGATTAATTGCTTAGCTATCAGTTAATCAATACATAGGAATCCTAATTAAGACCGGAAGGAGATGTTAGGATAAACTACCAGTAGGTAATGTGTGATTCCTCATCCAAGTGGTTTGGATAGAGGAATTTGCAAGTGTGATTAGGATTAACTCACTGGCACATGTACTTAATGGGCAAAGTGCATTGGATTCCTTAATTAGCCTATTAGACTAGAAGAAGATAGGTCTAGATGAGGGGTATAGTAGTAGACCACTCGAATAGGCCTACACATATTTAATTCCCTGATTTGCATGGTGTTTGACAAAATTCCTGAGGTAAGTGAGCTAATACGAAGCATAGGGTCGTGAGATTACATCACCTTGTGATTAATTGTATCCTCCCAAGTCCAACTCGTCATCTAGGTTTAGGTTAGTTTAGTTTATGTCTTAGCTTAGCTTTAGATGAATTTGATTTCCATTGGTTAGAGATAGTTAAATGGAGACAATTATAGTGCTTATTCTCCTACTTTGTGGGATCGACCTGGCTAGAGATAGTTTACTACTTGTTATCATGCGTGCGCTTGTGTACGGCATAAAACCGTCTAAGGAACAATTTTTGGGAGCAACAAAGGCACAATGCTCATCCACTACACAGTTGGAGGCCATGGCTTTGCCTCAAAACCCTTTGCTCATACCTTTACAACGTGCGTAGATGTGGTAACTTTTGATGACCTGTCTGATTTGTTGTTGACACAGGAACATCGACAGGATCTGTAGACGCAACTTACCCAGTTAAATCTATCTGGAACTCCTATTGTCAATGTCGTAAACCGCTTTTCGGGGCTCCAACAACAGAATCGTAACTCTTCCTTGAGAGGAAGACAAGGACGTGGCAACCGAGGAGGTCTCAATAATAATGGTGGTTGCAATAGCAACAATATTGCCAAATCTAATCATGAGAACATTGGCCGATCTACGTGCCAAAACTGTGCAAAGTATGGGCATAGTACAGTTGAATGCCGAAATAGATATAATCAAGCCTTCCAACCCTCTCCTTCGCCAGTCCACGCTGAACTTGATCCTAGTTCTATTACTGCTTGGTACACAGACTCGGGGGAATATCATCACATCACTGGTGATCTGTCGATGCTAGCCTTTTGTTCATCCTACACCGGACCCAATCAAGTTATCCTTGGTGACGGCTCAGGTTTGCACATTAAATCTAATAACCCTTGCAAATTGAACAATAGACTCTCCTTGATAATGTCTTATATGTTCTAGAGTATTTTTAAGAATCTTATGTTTATCTCCAAATGAACCAAATATAGTCATTGTGTTTTTGTTTTTTCATTTGATGGGTTTTGTGTGCAGGAACGCAGCACGAGTCAGACTTTACTCAAGGGTCGGCTCAAAAACGGTCTCTTTGTTGTGGATCATTTAGATTCTCCATCATGTCTTGTGTTAATTAAGTCTCAACTAGGTCCTATAATTTTATCCCATGTATTTCGCACTTCGAATGTCAAACTTTGTAGAAGTAATGAAAATTGTATTAGTTTTGTGTGCCAAATATGCAAAGCTTCTCTTCAGTCCTTCTCACACGTGCACCCTCGAGCAACAATAGCACTCGAAATTATTCTTGTAGACATCTAGGGGTTGTTCCCTATCACATCTTTTGGTGGATATAACTATTTTTTGTCTTTTATTGATGACTATAGTTGATTTACATGGATTTACTTCATTCTAAAACCGAAGTTGCCTCTAGTTTTGTCAAATTTCAGAAATTAGTGGAAAATTTGTGGTCCTCCAAAATCTAAATTTTAAGCTCACTCTTCACTCCACTGGCATCCATCACAAAGTCTCTTGCCCATATGACCCAATAAAATTGTATAGCTGAAAGGAAACACTGTTACATTGTTGAAATGGGTCTCACTCTGTTTGCGCAAACTTCCATGCCGAAATTACACTGGGAATGTGTTTGCAACTGCCATGTATATTATAAACCGTCTCCCTTCTCCTTAACTTTTATTCAAGTCTCCGATTTAAGCCCCTTTTCAAACTATGCCGGATTATACTCAATTCCGCATTTGCGGTTGTCTTCGCTACCCTTGCCTTCATCCTTACACAAAACACAAGGAAGAAGATCGGTCTAAGCCATGTATGTTTCCAGGGTACACCACTAATGAGAATTGTTCATTTATGAATTTTAACAATTCATGTAAGCTTGGAAATTATTAGAATTTGTAAAATTTAGTTAAATTCTCATCAACTTAATATTTGAGCATAATACTTAAGATTAGTGCCTAAATTTTATCACATTAAGTTTACTAACATGTTCTCTGAATAACTTTATTTAGATGAACTAATGAGTTATGAACCATTCACAAACAATTTTGTGGTTGACATGAGCTGTATGACCCAAGTAAGTTTCACATAGACTAGTTCATGGAAGCTCACAGTGCCACTAGTCTCCCCGGGAACGCTACTCTAAGGAGTTGGTGCTTAATGAGCCTTAGCACAACCATACTTTCTTGGGGTATTCTAGGTTAATGCCTATTACGTTACGGCATAATTGTTCTTAGGCATTTTGTAGAGCCTGGAACATAAAAATTCTCACAATGTCTAGTGATCATCTAAATATAATTATAGTTAATTAGAGAGTAACCACAACATCTTTAGTTAACTAAAATTATATATTAAGTTAAACTTTATGATCACATATGGAATTAGACATGAATTGTGATTAATTATACTTAATATGAAAAATTGCATCCCACGGAAAATTTTGTTATATCTATATAATTGATCAAGATAAAATATCGGACTATTTTTATAATTTACCCATAGGGATTATGAATTGGAATATAGTTTGATAGTTTTATCATTCAGGATAGATAATGTACTCATTAAATGAATATCTATCATATAGAAATTTTAGATCTACTTGACTAAAAATTTGGCTCACATGCAGTTTTTATGACATTAGATATGACTTTAGCACATGTTATTCATTGGTAATACATGTCACTAAGCTTTGACAACTTCATATTCAAACATAAGCTTTTGGACTTTCTAGAGTTTCTCAACCTAGTGATTTATCTGGTATTTGCATAAACAAAGAAAGGATTCTCTTCATTTAGGGGGAATGAGAAATTAACTTACCTTAATGGTGATCTAGAAGAGGGGTTATATGAAACGACGTGAAGATTTCTCTTCTAGTGAAGGTGAGCATTTGGTTGCAAACTTAAAAAATCCATATTTTGTTAAAAACAAGTTTTCCGCTAGTAGTATTTAAAATTCCATGGAGTAATTTCTTCATTTGGTTTTGTTGAAAATCCCATGGAGTACTGTATATACCACAAGGTTAGTGGGAGTATGATTTGCTTGCTTGTTTTATATGTGGATGACATCAGAGTAACCCAGGACTTTCTAGAGTTTCTCTGGGGCTCTCGGAGTCTGGGAGTCTGGTGGGGTCTGAGAGTCTGGGAGTCTGGGAGTCTGGTGGGGTTTGGGAGTCTGGGAGTCTGGTGGGGTCTGGGAGTCTGGGAGTCTGGGAGTCTGGGAGTCTGGTGGGGTCTGGGAGTCTGGGAGTCTGGGAGTCTGGGAGTCTGGTGGGGTTTGGGAGTGGGGCCGGGGGGGCCGGGGGGGCCGGGGGGCCGGGGGGTAACCTGGTGATTTATCTGGTATCTGCATAAACAAAGAAAGGATTCTCTTCATTTTGGGGGAATGAGAAATTAGCTTACCTTAACGGTGATCTAGAAGAGGGGTTATATGAAACGACGTGAAGATTTCTCTTCTAGTGCAGGGGGTAACCTGGTGATTTATCTGGTATCTGCATAAACAAAGAAAGGATTCTCTTCATTTTGGGGGAATGAGAAATTAGCTTACCTTAACGGTGATCTAGAAGAGGGGTTATATGAAACGACGTGAAGATTTCTCTTCTAGTGCAGGTGAGCATTTGGTTGCAAACTTTAGAAATCCATATATTGTTAAAAATAAGTTTTCCGCTAGTAGTATTTAAAATTCCATGGAGTAATTTCTTCATTTGGTTTTGTTGAAAATCCCTTGGATTACTGTATATACCACAAGGTTAGTGGGAGTATGATTTGCTTGCTTGTTTTATATGTGGATGACATTAGAGTAACCCAGGAATAAATCACTAGAAATATGTAAAGAAAGTCATGCGGTGCCTCCAAGGAACCAAAGACTTCATCCTTATACATAGACAGATAAACAACTTGGAAGTGATCGGCAATTCAGATGCAGACTTTTTTGGATGTCTTGTTTGTCGCAAATCAGCATCTGGGTACATATTCATTATTGTCGGTGAAGCTATTTCATGGAGAAGTTCCAAGCAGATTTTGACTGTGACTTTATGGAAACCAAGTTCGTCTTTCATTTTGAGGCTACATCACATGGTGTATAACTTAATTGTTTCATTAATGGGCTTACAATTATGGATTCCATTTCTAGGCTATTAAGAATTTTTTGCAACAACTCAGTTGTTGTCTTTATGGCTAAGAATAATAAGAGTAGGAGTCGAAGTAAACACATCAGCATTAAGTTCTTAGCCATAAGAGAAAATAAAGTGGTCATTGAGCAAATTAACACTGAGATGATGATTGCTGATCATTTGACCAAAGGCATGCCACCATATAAATTCAAAGATCATGTAGAAAATATGGGACTTTCTCCTAATTTATAATTTGTATATACATTCACTTTATATATGAAAGTCTATTGTTTTAAGATAATTTCTCATATTGGTGCACAAAAATATTTTGAGAAAATATAATTTATCGGACCAAGAATAAACATAGGTTTTATTCATTAAGTTTTATTACCACATTAGGAACTTCAAAAACAAAATACATTGTAATGCATAGTAGATTTTACTCGTCTTTAGAGGACATATTTCCGTGATTCATGTGTTTTGTTTCATATTGAAGTTATACGTTATGCATCAAGTGGGAGCAAATAACTTTTTTTCCTTTATTTAGAAATGTTTAGAAAGTGAATTAATGATATAATACGTTTTTTAATTAATAAAAATATTTTTCCTATTTATGATGCATAATTGTTATTGGTTTTAATCAATGTTTTAAAAAACCGAACCGGTGATCGAACCGGTTGAACATCCGATTCCGGTTCAACTAGTTAAACCAGGATGAATCGGTGGTTGAACCGGGTGTGTGTTGTAAGTCATTAAAAAAATTAATAACATAACTCCTATTACCTATAAGCCTTTTACCTATATTCAGAAAATAAGCTTAAACATACAAAAACCATTAAAATTTTTAAAATTTTTAAAATTAGTTTTTTTTAACTTTAAAATCTAATATAATTAAATTATTGAAATAAAATACCCTTCTAAAATACAAAATTATTCTAAAAAAATTTATTTTCTTGAGAATCCAATAAAAAAATTTATGTTAACAATCTTTTTATCCTTCTTTTCATCTATAATAGATGCAAATATAAAAATAATCAATTTGGTTTCTTGGTTAGAGTTTTATTTTGACTGGTTTGGGTCAACAGTAACGAGACCGGTTCAACTGGTTTTGGCGGTTCACCGGTTCACCGGTCGAACCTGTAAAACCGGCCGGGTCATCCGGTTTTCAACCTCTAGCCGGTTTGAGAGCAAACCGAACCGCAAAAAGCACCGGTTCCGGTTGAACCCGATCGAACCGGCTGGGTCGGTCCGGTTTTTAAAACATTGGTTTTAATTCTATATTAATTGGATTTAAAATCTTTGTGGTAACGGTTTTAGATATTTTTCTATAAATACTAAACCTGGTCCCTAAGCTCAATTACCTAAAAAATCAAACCTCAAAAGATCCAAATATTCTACTGAAATTTCGGAGCTTACAAACATGGAAAAAAGGTATTTATAAATATTTACCTTGTTTATTTTTATTCCATGTTTCATATAGATTAAAAACATGATTTAATTAAAAATTTCATGAATTAATATAGAAATTTCGGACATAAGAGAAATTGGACGGAAGGAGGAACCCTTCGCTTTCCTTGCGGCGAGAGTGACTCTCCTGAGATCCGTTCTATGGGACATTCCATTACACTTACTCTCTTGCTTCCAATTGACAAAAATTGTCATCAATTCCATAGAGAAAATACTCAGAAGTTTTCTTTGGTCACATAAAGAACAAAACAACTTCTTTTAGTGCATCTGAGAGATGTTTGTAGATCGCATAAACATGGACTAAGTATCCATAATATGTCAGTGTCAGAAAATAGCCCTCTGGTGAAACTAATATGGAGACTCTCTTTGGTCTCAGACGAGAGATAAGTACGGTGCAACACCAATAAAATAATTTCATTCCTTAATTTCTTATTACATATAGCATTATTGTACCATTATTGGAGATAGATCACACACCTCATGTGGTTTGACTAATGGATTCTCAACATTGATGCCCCTCTGGCCCAATTACCACACATCATCCATGGATCACTATTTCCTTCAAATCTTGTCTCCATTCTCATAGACCGAGAAAGTTGTAATCAACCATGCGTGCCCTCATAGTGGAACGGAGATGTTGCTAAACGATTTTTTCCGAACCTCCTCTGACTCAAGCCTTCCTGACCATAGTGTGGGACCTCTCATCTGATGGTGATTTCTTACTAAACAAAATACACGTCATCATCTAGTTGGCCATCTCAAAATGCAGCAAATGTAGGAAACTCAAGGCCCTATAAATACAAAATAAAAATATTTTATGGCAACATCAAACTCTCCCAAAAATTCAAATCCTTCCTTCGGCTTATCCTCCTAGACAAACTCCCAAGTACTGATAATCTTCGACATCGAAACATACGCCTCGTCTCTATACATTGTCAGTGTAACCTTCATCTTGAATCAATTTCTCATCTATTATTGCACTCTTCATCTGCTGCTGAAGTATGGATCCTCAATGTCACTAAATTTCTTGACAATTATAAGCCTTCTATTACACCTTTTTACCTCACCCACAACTAAATATAAACCATGGATTTTTATCCTTGCGGTATTGAGACTTGGGAAATTATGGAAAGGATGAAATTGTCTTCTTTTTCTATTGGATCCGCCCCATTTGTCAGCTGGGCCCCACCACTTAACCTCTCTCTCTCACTAACACATGTCCCACATGAGACAGATGGTGATTAAAGAAAAAAACCATGAGGGAGGAGGGAGGCTTGAAGGTTTTTGAAACAGGAACATCGGGAGCAAAAGGGAAGAAGAAAAGGGGGGAAAAAGAAGAGAAACAAGAGGATAAAGAGAAGAAGAGAAGGAAGGGAAGGAGGACAGAAGAGAAAAAGAGGGAGAAGAAGAGAAAAAGAAGGAAAAGAAAAGAAAAAAAAGAAATGAGAGTTCTCAACCATGTTTCTGAGCCTCCCTTATTCATTAAGAGTTTTCTCCACACACTTCATTTTAGAATAACTCCAACATTGGTGATCTCTAACCTTCATTAATTGTATACTTGGTTAGAATGACAGTATATTGTGATAATGGTTTTCTTCTTCTCTCATTAGCCTTGTAATTCTCAAGTACGCTCAGTTTTTGTTTAGTGGAAGTTTTGATTGGAGATTGCCCATGGTTTTGCCCTTCACATACGATTAAATGTTGTGTGTTGTGCTTGATCGCGTTTTTTTGGTTGTTTAACTTACTTTTATGTGGGTTTTAGTTTTTGCACACAAGGTCCGGTGAAATGCCTAATTGAGATATTTTATTGATTGTGTACAAGTCTTGCAGCCCATCCTCTTTGCATAATAAGTTTTATCAGAGTAAGGTGATTGAGAAGGAGGAGCAAAATTCGTTTGAGATAATAAAATTGACTTAAACGAATATGGAAATTCAAGATGCTCGATTTGTTTATTTGAACATATTTGTTTAGGCTTGTTTGAGGTATGAGAAAACAAGAAGTTGTAAGTGATGAAGACTAGAAGATATTGCATTTGTAAATTGTTGTTACCATTAGGCAATGGGTTGATCACAATATATTTCACCTCATTGCTGAAAAAATGATGCTAAGAAGTTTTGGGAGAAATTAAAAGAAACATTTGAGAAGAGTACACCCAAAAAATGAATGTTTGATAATCTAGAACCTTGTGAATCTGCGGTACAAGGATAGTCGTAGTATGACTGAGCAAACGAACAACTTTATAAGTGTTAAGAATCAGGGGTAGTTTAGTGATTTTACTAATTCAGTTAGTGATTATTTGTTTATTGTTTAGTTTACTTGCTCTTCAAGCCATGAATGACATCGTTGTAATTTTGTAGTTTCAGATTTTATTAAAAATGTTTTAGGCTTGTAGGTCATTAAGACCTTACGACCTCTTTCTCTCCTTCTCTCTTCCCCTTCTTCATTTCTCTTCACTTTTTTCTCATGTTCTACCTTCCTTCACTAAATCTAACAATAAGCTTTGTGAATCAGTTTGCAGGCATGGACATGAAGATTGAAGATTAGATGCAGAAATTGTTACTTTTTGACTTGTTTCCTAATAGCTGAGAAAATTTGCTTATTTCGCTAAGTAACTCCATGCTTGAGCTAACTATGGATATAGTTAAAGACAGTTTGCTCAATGAAGAAGTCAGGAGAAAATAAAACAGTGAAAATTTGTCTTCTTTTGATGTGCTTATGTTAGTGAAAAACAAGAATTTCGTGGATATTCAAAATAATAACTCCAGATGGAAACGACAAAAAAAGTCTTTTAACAGTCAAGATAAAATTCTAGAAGCGTCATCAAGTGTTGAAAAGAGAGCAGATATTTAAAAATAGATCAAAAGGAAGGATAAAAGAATGAAAAGAATCCCAATGTGGTTACTACCAAAGGTGACGTTACCATTATTTGTGAGGATGGTTGTGTCAATCTTATCTCTCAAGAAAGTGACTAGGTGATTTAATTTGTGTTCTTTTTCTTGTTACTTCTCATAGTGATTGTTTCAGTACATACTTTGTAGGTGATTTTGGCTATGACAGAATGGGTAATAGTGGTGAAACAAAGATTGTGGGTATTGGATATATTCACTTGGACACTCTTGAAAAACATTGATACTCTAATGTATGAGGCATGTTTTAAATATGTGCCTCAACTTGATTTCTATAGAATGGTTTGATAATGAGGGTTTCATCAACTATTTTAGTTAAAGCAATAAGAAACTAACCAAAGGTTCTCTAATAGTGGCTAGAGGGATGAGTAAAATACCTTGTATGGTGTGCATGCTAAGTTTTACAAAGGAGAGTTTGACGATATTTACAAAGATGCAAACATTGATCTTTGGCATAGGAGGCTAGATTATGTCAGAGAGGAGGGACTTTACGTTTCTAGAAAGAAGTTTTTGTGTGGTTTGCAATGTATGTTTCTCAACACTTGTGATAATTGCGTAGTGGGGAAAACAAAGACTAGAATTTCATATTTACCCTTCATCTATAAAATCAAATTTACTTGATTGAATTCATACTGTTTTTGCTCTGAGAATGATTATTATCTTGGTGGTACACTTTATTTTGTTACTTTTATGTATAACCATTCTAGAATAGTGTGGGGTTTTTCTTTTTTTTTTTCTTAGATTTTCGTCTACAAAATGAAATGTACTTGATTGAATTCATACTGATTTTTTCTCTATGAATGATAAATCACTTGTGGTACAATTTACTTAGTTACCTTTATGTATGACTATTCTAGAATAGTGTGGGTTTTTGTTTTTTAGATCTCCATCTAGAAAAATCAAATGTACTTGATTGAATTCATACTGATTTTTGCTCTATGAATGATAAATCTCTTGGTGGTGCACTTTACTTTGTTACCTTGATTGATGACTATTCTGGAATACTGTGGATTTTTTTTTTAGATCTCCACCTCGGAAATCAAATGTATTTGACTTAATTCATTCTGATGTTGCACTATGAATGACAAATCTCTTGTAGGTGTACTTTAATTTGTTACCTTTATTGATGATCATTCTTGAATAGTGTTGGTTTTTTAGATCTAAACACCAGGTGTCTTCGAAGGTTTCTTGCCAAAGCTGAAAGAGAAACCTCAAAAAATATGGAAAGTGTCAAAGTTGGCAATGGTGGAGAGTAAATGGGGTCATTTGAAAGTTATTGTAAAGTCAATGGTATCAAGCTTGAGAAAACTCCTAATACACCCAAACACAACGGTGTTGCAGAAAGGATAAATAGAATGATTGAAGAAAGTGTTCGTTGTATGTTGTCCCACGCAAGGTTGACCAAGTCCTTTTAGGGGGAGGCAACAAGGACTGCCATGAATTTAATAAATCATTCAACGAAAAAAGATTTAAACAATGACACCTCAAATAGAGTTTGAATGGTGAAAAATGTCTCTTATGATCACTTGAGAATCTGGTTGCAAGGCATTAGTTCATATTCCCATAGATGAAAGGTTGAAGCTTAACGATAAGGCCAAAAATTGTCTCTTCATGAGTTATGGCCATGAAGAATTAGGGTTCAAACAATCAAATCTAGTTAGCAGGAACATTATCAGAAGTAGAGATTTGTACTTCTTGAAGATCAAATCGTTGGTGATGGTGATAAAGTTGAGAAAGCTTATTCCTTTACTAAGATCATGTTAGAACCTCAACTTATAGTGCCTACAAATCACGAGGGAAACACAAGATAATTATGGTGAAAATGAATGAAGATGCCATCACAGTTATTGATTTCCAGCGAGTTGAGCAAGTAAATGAAGAACTTTCATTACCACCAATTGAACAACCATAAAGCCCAAACTACTTATGAGATATGCTTATAACTACTATGTGATGTGAACTGATGCAGGAGAGTCAGAAAGTTACCAAGAAGCGGTGTATGCTAATCATAATGAAAAGTAGTTAAAATCCATGCAAGAAGAGATGAAATCTTTACATGATATTCACGCTGATAACTTAGTGAAGTTACAACAAGAAAAGAAAACACTCCAAAACAAAACACTTTACAAGCTGAAGGATGAAAAAAATAGCACACAAATCAAGTGCAAGGCATGACTAATTGTGAAGGGTTTTGGTCCAAAGAGAGGTGTTGACTTTATAAAAAAATTCTCCAGTGGTAAAGATGTCTTTTATTCGAGTTGTTTTGGGTCTCGGTGCTTCCTTGTTTTTAGAAATTGAGCAGTTTGATGTGAAAATTGAATGTCTTCATAGCGATTCTGAAGAAGAAATCTATTAAGTAGGAACTAGAGGGATTTGAAGTCAAAGGAGAAGAGAACCTTGTCGAAAAATGGAAGAAGATTTTGTAAAGACTCAAACAAGCACCAAACTAATGGTACAATAATTTTGATTCCTTCATGATATGCTATGTGTACAAGAGGACCTGATCTGGTTATTACGTGTTTAGTAAAAAAAATTCAGATGATAATTATGTTATTCTCTAGATGTATGTTGATGATAAGTTTATGGTAGGCCAGGATGAAGAAGAGATAGACAAGTTAATAAAAAGAGTTTAGTCCTTTGAGATGAAGGACTTGGAATCGGTAAAAACAAATGCATGGTATAAAGATCTCCTGTGATACGAAGAATGGGAAGCTTCAGTTATCTCAAGAATCCTACATTTAAAAGGTTCTTGAGAGATTTAACACGAGTAAGGCCAACCCAGCTGGATCTCCACTTGCATGTCATTTCAAACTCCCTTCTCAACAATGCCCTACTAACGAGAAAGAAAAAAGAGTTGTCAGCCAAATTCTCTCCAATTTTGAATAAGAAGATTAGGTAGCAGTGTAATTCCAGGAGTGTGTATGTTTTGGTGATGGTGAACCCACGATGGATTTATATAACACTAGTAGAAAAATGGGCTGACCCGATGGTCCAAGTTTAAACCCGTCGGGTTTGAGTACTATAAACGTCGGTCCAGTTTGACTCATTCGGTTCAGGTAGCGAAACAAGAAAACCGGCCGTGGGAATTTTTGTACACGACGGGTTCGGTTTACCGTCGAGCTAATGGTTTCACTCGATGGTCTGACCGTCATGTTATTTAAGTTTTGAACCAACAATGATTCTGGCCCGTCGTGCTACTAAACCTTAGTAAAAAAATTGACCTTTCTCAAGAACTGCGCTTTAACTCCTCTCCCGTGCGCTCGACGGTTGTGGCCGTCGTGTTGCTTATTACTTAAGGTTAAAGGAGAAAAATTTCCCCTTGATCCTTAACTCCGCGCGTAAACAATTTTTCCGTTTCTCTCCCGAGCACTCGATGTTCTGCTCTGGATTCCGACGGCAAACACCAGAAAGATAATATTCTTCCCCCGCTCCGTCTCTTGTTCACTACCCTTGAGCTCTCTTACTCCATCTCTCTCCTTGATTTCTCTTCTTCTCCCTCTCCGCCTCTGGCTCTCTCTTGAGCTCTCTTATTGTGGCCTTCGTCTCCCTGCGTGCTCCGGTTTTCCGTACTTCTGCGGCAACTCAGCCAGAATCCGATGCCAGACGCCGAATGCCGTTCATCGAACGGCACCAAAGACCCTCAATTTTCCGTCCGAGGTAAGGAAGTTGTTATCGTAACCCTAAATTTCTTTGCCGACTGGCTTGTCCAATGGTGGGATGTGAATGGTTTAGATTTGTGTTTCCAAGGTCCAAATTTTTTGGTCTCTCTCTGGTTGGCGTTCTATAATATCAAAATATGATTGTTTCATTGTTTTGCTTCTTGGATTATGTATTTGTCAAGAGCGTTCATATGTACCAATTCAAGTTGAAATTTATTAATTCGGTTAATGTAGTTTCAACGGGGATTATGGGTTAAATAACCTCCTTGGAGTTTTGTGCCCAACATACAGAAAGTTGTGTTCCATACGACATTCATGTGTGACCTCTTGTATTCAATCATGTGTTCCATACAGAAAGTGATACAGTGAATGTAGTTCGATGGGTATTACAGCTTTAGGTACTGAAAATTGGTGTTCTATATATATATGTGTATATTATTGCATTTTAAGTGTGTTTTTTTCTATTTCTCTAGCTGCTGTCATTCTCACTCTTAGTTTTCTACAAGTGCTTGATTGTGATACTCTTTGTTCTTGAGCTACAACACTCTTCATTACTTTGATTTTCATCTTCGAATCTTTGGATTAAGCCTTGGTTTTTCTGTAGATTATACTTTAAAAACCTTTTCCAAATGAACAAACTATCCTAGTTGATTGGACAATTTTTATGCATCTTTTATGGTGCGGACTACTTGTTTGACAAAATTTTCATGTGAAAACTGTCGAGATAGCTATTTGATTTTAAAACAAAGGTCTGAAATTGTACTGCAATTCTGAATAGGCCCTCTGCTCTAAATGCTCTGACCACTGTTATGGCAAGTCTCTTTTTTAATACTTTCACTTCTTCCTTTTTTTCTATTCATATATTTTTTTTTCTTCTTCATGTATAAATAATTAATTGTCTGGAAAATTCATTTAGGGTGCTCGGTTGAAGAAGTAATATGAATCATGGGAAGAAAATCCTGACGTTGGTTTTGTTATGATGAAGGTACTGATATTGAGTTCACTAGAAAGGGAGTTTTTTTCAATCATCAGCACGGATAATTTTTATTAGTCACTTTTTGTTATCAATACTATTAAAAATTTAGCTTCTGTTTTGGATATTTGAAGGGGAGTGGCAGAGCATTCTGTACTGGTCAGGTTAATGATAGAACAATTCGGAAATATGAGAAGGAAGCCATTTATAAAAGTAGAGGGAATTGGTATATTTCTTGTTATAAAATTCATGTTTCCAGTTTACATTATTTACTAGGCTCCTACTTTGTTTGTTATTCTACTTGATTGACACACTTTGTGCTTATATCATTTTCATGCTGTTAAGAAGTTTTTCATTTCATACTATGTTTATAAATTATTTCTTTTTTCTGATCCGCATGTTTATAATTTTTTCTTGTTTGTGATAGGGTATATTTCTTGTTTCCTTCTTTTCCTGCTTGTAATGAGTTATCTGAATGTGAGTCTTGTTATCTTTGGTCTCCATTTCCTTTTCCTATGATTGATGATGCAAACACGTAGAGTTTTTAGTGTTGTTGTTCTCAAAACATTTATTGCGACTACAAGGTTCACCATCTTAGATTCTCTTGTAAGTGTTTGTTCAATTTATTATTTTTTTTCTCATAATGGTTTATGGGGTCCTAATGGTCGTATAGTGATTATAATTTCATTGCTCTTGAAGATGTTATCTTTCTTTAGGAAGCCCTAGATGCTCTTGAAGTTTCTCCAAGCGATCCTAAAGGCCCTCTAATGTGGAAGTCCAACATTTTTTGATGCTTGAGTTGCATAAGGACAAGATAAAGCTCAAAATTAGTGTGCATCTCACTATGACTTTGAATCACTCTATCTCTGGTCACTTATTTATAACAACATTTGTGACATCCTTACAGTCAATGCTCTGGTGAATCATGGCATCTTACTCTTAGCTACTGATCCCCACCCAGTTTTACTTCAACTCTCTAGCAAATTGAGTAGGGTTCATAATTTTCTCATAAAGAGCAATCACTAATCTTAATGGGTTTACATGCAGGAATACCTCTATTTCTATTGTGATCCTCTTCTCTGTTGTAGAGATATTAATTCCTGCAATATCTTATTGGATGAACATTGTTGTTAAGGTGGAAAATTTAAGCTAGTGATCAGTTGTATGTTTTTTTAGTGGGAATCTCCTTACTGGCTCTAATTATCTCCTCATGTCAAGGTTAAAGTTGCACACTTTGGCCCTGCACATGCTTCACGGATTGGTTCAATTAATTTTGAGCTAGTCAACATTGACATTTGACGAACTCCTGGTAAATTAAGAAGAGTTCTTAATTTAAAATGTAGCTTATGTTGGAAGTGTATATTATGTTCTTCCATGCTTAATGCACTTGATTATTTTGGCAGACAACTTGGGTGGTGCTTGCAAAAAGTTGAAAGCTCTATCGTCCATTTTTTTTCCTGGTTATGTTTATGTAATCTAACATTAGATCTTGTTTTTTATACCAATTATTTGGAATAAATTTCCTACATGTTTTGTAAACAGATTATTACATTATTAATTTTGTGAAACATTGGTTTTTTATATTTTGTTAAAATGTGATAGTCCATCGAGCAAAGAAAAAAATGAGTATTTTATGATTCGTACACTAAACATATAGAGAGAAAAATATTATCCCGATTCGTTAAGAAAAATATTATCCCGATTTGTTAAGAAAAATATTATCCCGATTCGATAAGAAAAATATTATCCCGATTTGTTAAGAAAAATATTATCCCGATTCGATAAGAAAAATATTATCCCGCATAGTATTATTCTAATAAGTTCAAAGGCTAAAAAGCCGTCAGGCAATAAACTTACAATCCCCGACGGTCAAAAGCCATCGGGCAATAAACTTACAATCCCCGATTTGACCCATCGGGCAATCAACTAGAAACATCTATCTCTACAGAGAAAGTCCATTGGGCAATTAAATTGTAAGCACCCGATGGTCAAGAGTACTATTTTCAAGCCTGACAGTCCAAAGCCATCGGGCAACAATCTTACAAGCCCGACAGTCAAGAGCTCCTGGCCAAGCCACTAGAAACCATTCTCCCAACGGAGAAAGTCCGTTGAGCAACTAAATTTCAAGCCTGACGGTCAAAAGCTGTCGGGAAACATTCATTCAAGCCTGACAGTCAATAGCCGTCGGGCAACCCTCCATGCTGAGCGAACAGGCTTAATAAACATATGCTGACTATTCTAGACCGTCAGGGTACGTTTCTTATGGCCGACTCTAAGTACCCATTGTGGGTTTGAATCAATTTTTTCCTAAATTTCAACCTTCGGGATGCTCTTTCTTTGTCCCGATGATCTGGGTCCATCGTAGGAAATATTTTCTATGCCGACGGTGCTTTACCATCGGGATTTTGATTTCTCGACCCAGTAGTTTTTGGATCATTAATCCAACATTGGGTTTATATGTTTAACAATCATGTATTGAAGACTGTCATATTCAACTCATTTTAAGTGATCTAATTAAGTTTTCGGTAATTGAGTTGTAATGTAGCTTGAAGGATGTGACTCTTCAGTGTGTAGAGACTTAAGGGTAATTTCCATTCTTATGATGGGCAAAAATGGAATTACCAAAGGAGACGACTTTTCGTATCAAAAGAGATGACCTTTGATATGAAAGGATACAACCTTTTATTTGAACGGATACTACTCTTCATCTGAAAGAAAATGATTCTTCATCTCTATACAAAGGAGTCATAGTCCCTAGACAAGACAATCAGTTTTTATTCTTCTGACATGCCATTTTCAGAAAGAATATCTGAGAAAGTGTGTCTTGATCTGAAAGATTATATAACTCGTAAGGTTCCACACAACTCATAGAGTTTATGACAAAGATGGATTCAGGTACGCTTCCATTATTTAAGTTATTGTTTCTCAATGAGTTTTTGACATGTTTTAGATCTTGGTTATTTTAGCTAAAGTTCTTACAAGTGATATTATAGCGATGCATGTCGAATCATTTAGATTATACAATTTTTTATGTGCGTATGGTTCATCTTGTGAAAAGTTTGGACCGAAGGGATTTTTAACATTTTCATTTGATTTTTATCCTAGATTCTTTTTGAAGTAATATGGTTGTTTAGGTTTGTTATTACTCTGGATTTAACCTAGGATAAATGATTGATGCATGCCTACATATATGTGCATGAATTCGGTGTGAATTTTAAATTTAAATTTTGGTATGTTTGTATATATTTTAAGATGAATTTTTTTGAAACAATATGTTGCCAAAGTGACCTCTCTCGTGGAAATAAATTCATCTCCTTTGATGCATGCCTACATTAGAACAAGTAAAGATGTCTTAGTTCAAGTAAATGAATTTTTATTTTCAGCTGATTTTTATGTACTTGAAATGGGTGATTCTTCTGATAATGTGCCATTTCTATTGCGACGACCATTCTTGAAAAATTCTAAGATAAAAATTAATTTTCATGAGCGTAATTTGACCATGGAATTTGATGGTGAAGTAATTAAGTTTTATATCTTTGATGCCATGAAATACCCTAGTGACATTAATAGTGTGTACACTATTGAGACTGTTGATATCATTGATTTGATTGTACAATTAATGACAGCAACACAAACATTGCCCAAATGGAGAGTTTTAGAGATTTCTTCAACTTTCTATGGTTTTACCATTATCTTCTTCTAAAATGTTGCTTTCTATTTTGCAGGCTCCCAAGCTGGAACTGAAACCTCTTCAATCTAATCTGAAATATGCCTTCCTTGGTTCTGAAAACTCACTTCTTATAATTATTTGTAGTTCTTTGGTTCCATCTCAAGAAGATAAATAATTGAATGTGTTAAAGGAACACAATGAGGCCGTAGGTTGGACTATCACTGATATTAAAGGTATAAGTCCCACTTTATGTATGCATAAGATACATTCAGAGGATAATGTTAAACCATTCAAAGGTGTTCAACGTCGATTGCATCCTCTCATGATGGAGGTTGTGAAGAAAGAAAATTTAAAGTGGTTAGATGCAGGGGTAATATACCATATCTCTGATTCCAAATGGGTAAGTCCTATCCATGTAGTACCGTAGAAGATTGGAATGACCATTATAGAAAGTGCAAAATGCCAATTTGTTCCTACAAGAATTTCCAATGGGTGGAGAGTATTCATTGATTATAGAAAGCTTAACCAAGCTACTAGAAAAGATCACTTTCCACTACCTTTTATTGATCAGATGCTGGATAGATTAGCAGGGAAATCTTTCTTTTGTTTTTTAGATGGATATTCAGGATATACTCAGATTCCTATAGCTCCTAAAGATCAAGAAAAAACTACCTTTACATGCCTATTTGGAACATTTGCATTTAGGAGAATGTCATTTGGACTTTGCAAATGCCCCTGGTAAGTTTCAGAGATGCATGATGAGAATTTTTTCAGATTTTATTGAACATAACATGGAGGTACTTATGGATGACTTTATTATTTTTGGTGATTCATTGGATGTATGTCTCCATAATTTTTCTCTTGTTTTGAAAAAGTGCATTAAGACTAACCTTGTGTTGAATTTTGAAAAATGTCATTTCATGGTTGAACGTGGAGTTATCCTTGGACATTGTGAGTTCCAAAGGGTTAAAAGTTGATAAAGCTAAAATAGAAATGATTAGCTCATTGCCTTATCCCACGTGTTCGTGAAATCAGATAATTTTTAGGCCATGTTGCCTTCTCTCCACGTTTTATCAAGGATTTCTCAAAAATTGCATCTCTTTATGTGCCTTACTTGCAAAAGATGTTTCTTTTTAATTTCAGTAATGAGTGCAAAAAGACTTTTGATGATTTGAAAATCAAGTTAACCACAACTCCTATAGTTCGACCTCTTGATTGGACTTTACCTTTTGAAATTATGTGTGATGCAAGCGACAAAGTAGTGGGTGCTATGTTAGGGCAAAGAAGAGACAAGGAACCATATGTGATTTGTTATGCTTCTAAAATATTTGATCCCGCCCAATGTAATTACACAGTGACTGAAAAATAAATGCTTGTTGTTGTGTTTGCTTTAGAGAAATTTCGTTCTTATGTACTTGGTACGAAGGTAATTGTTTTTTCTGATCATTCTGCTCTAAAGAACTTGTTGAAGAAGAAAGAATCAAAGCCTAGATTGTTGAGGTGGATGCTTTTGTTGCAAGAATTTGATCTAGAAATCAGAGATAAGAAAGGGGCTGAGAATTTAGTGGTTGATCACCTCAATAGGATAGTCCCTAGAGAAGATTGGCAATCATTAGTGATTGTGGTACTCATTTTTGAAATAGAAATTTTGGTGCCCTTCTTGAGAAGTACCATGTCACACATCGCATCTCCACTGCATATCATCCCTAGACAAGTGGACAAGTTGAAATTTCGAATAGGAGATCAAATATATTCTAACAAAGATGGTCGATCCATTTAGGAGGGATTGGAGTCTTCATTTGGATGACGCTCTCTGGGCTTATAGGACAACATTCAAAACTTCTATAGGTTTGTCTCCTTATAGGTTGATATATGATAGTTCTTGTCACTTGCCAGTTGAGATTGAGCGTAAGTCCTATTGAGTAGTGAAGCAATGTAACTTAGATTATGTTCAATTTGGTGTTGACAGAAAGTTACAATTGCAAGAGTTAGAGGAATTAAGGATGGAGGTAGATGAGAATGCTAGAATGTACAAGGAGAATACCAAAGCGTTGTTATTACTAATGTCTTTCCTCATGATGCAGTGGAAATTATGAGCCTTGACACAGGTAAGACTTTCAAAGTGAATGGCCACAGGTTGAAGGAATTCCATGAACTAGCTCCGTTGCAATTTATTGAAGATATCCATTTGGAAGTCCCGTCAACAAGAGAAGGGAAGAGCTAACCATAGTTATTAGATTACTTTTCTTTAAACTTTATTTTTTTTATTTGTTTTAGACTTGTTTTCATTTTAAGTTTTCCTTTGTTGAATTAAATTTTATTAAGTACCTACCATGCGCTTAGACTTGTTTTAATCGAAGCTTGGGTCTTACATTGGGGACAATGTAAGGTTTAAGTGTGGAGGGAGTGAATGTTTGCCCTTTTATTGAATTTTTTTTGTTAAAACCTTTGAATTTTTGCTGATTTTGCTGTGTTTTTTAAATGGTTTTAAGTTGTATAGCTAAAAGTATGGAACAATTGGATTGAAAATTTCATTGCATGATTGAATGAATGAGCTCTCTGATTGTGACTGGTTGGTTTGATGTTTTACTTAGAAATAGGGTGGGTAAGTATGATAAACAAAAAATACTAGTGAGATATTTGAGCTTATATGACTGATGCATTAAATTCAGTTTCATATATCTCTTCATGCGTGATTTCATTCATGATTTTGTATCTCTAGAATTTGCATTGATATACTTGTTGAAATAACATTGATAAATGCATACATGAAGATGATAAAGGCAAATACGAATTTCAAACCCACATAGCCAAATTAGCCTACCCTTGACTATTGTGACTTTAGTGAGCCAATTTTGAGCCTACATGAAACCTTTTCTTTGATTTACTAAACTCACAAAAATGAACCTAAGCTTAAAAAACAAATGTTTCTACCCTATCATAGGACTAGTAGAGCATTTGGATGTTCTGAAGGATGGGTTAATGTTTTATTTTTCTTGTTATGAGTAAGTGGTGTGGTGAGTGGGTATTATCCTTATAATGTATTCATCTTTCCAAGTTTTCTGGTTAATATAATCCTCTGGTTACATTTCAAAAAAAAAAAAAAGAGAACCAAAAAAAATGGAAACAAAAAAAAGAAAGGTTCTACAAATAGAGGAGAAAATTTTTGTTTGTGTCTGATGAATATAACTCATTCTATAATTCTTTTCATGGAGATGAGTTGGGAGAAGCAAATGCTTGGTTTTATTCTCTATGTATGAGTGGAAATGATTGCCAATCGGTTATTAGTTATGTGAATTTGTTGTACAAGAAGTGTTATAACTTTTGATGGTTAATTGTTCATTTTACTTGTAAGCTATACTTCCTATGGACTTTGTTCGAAAAAATGGTTGGGTGTTGCTTTGTTCGAGAGCGACAGAAGTTTTAATGTGGGGAAATATGATATGTGCATATTTTCACATATTTTGATCCCTTACACTTCATTCATTTGGTTACATTTTGTGCATTATATGGTTTATTTGCAAAGATTTATCAATTTTGAGTTTTGAATGACCAATTTTTATTTTTAATTGATAAAGGTGTGGAATTAGATGTTTTTCACAAATTTAACTATCTTTTGTATTTTGATCATAACGTCTTCATCTATACTCAGATTATAAAGATTAAAGATGAATTGAAAAGCTAACAAAGATATCTATAACTTTTGTCTTTTGTGTTTTCACTGAATCGAGACTTGTGATTTAAATTGAGCTCAAAGTTCCTGCTTGTTAAAGTGAAAGACCAAAGAGGAAAAGCATGAAGCATTTAGAAGCCCACACCCACGAAAGTGCAGCCCAATGATCACCAAATAGCAGTGACTACTAGGACGAAATAATTCCAGAAAGATAGTCTCGATCAAGTAGAAACAAGGGCAGATAATCGAATGACAAAAAGGCCCCTTAACTTAAATCATATTTTCACTCAACTACCTTAATTGTTTTCAATCGGGAAAGAGGAAAAAGAAGCGACCAGTTACAGAAAAAATGGGGGAATCGAGACAGGCACTTGGAGATCGTGTATAGGATAAAGAGGGCAATTTTTGGGCCATTAATTTGGAGATTAAAGCAAAGAAGTGGCTAATTAATTCAATAACTGCTGTATTGAAGAAGAAAAGACAAAACAGTATAAAAATCACCTATAAATAGGAGTTTTATGATCTGTTTGAAGCGGAGACTTGGAGCACGAAATTTTCTTTGGAGAGAACAAAAAAACCGATTTATCTTGCCCTTATCACTCCCTAGCAAGAGAGTGAGAAATGCAATAGAAACAAGGCTGGAATATGTTGTAGGAGTGGAAAAACCCATTGGAAGCAAGCTGGTTTGTTGTTTGTGGTGTAGAAATGATTCTCTTTGGGGATGTGTCACAACAAGCTCTCAGAAGGGGAAAGTTCCTGATCTTAATCTTATTTCTAAGTTCTTAGGCTTTGTTCTTGCTTTGTTCTCTATGTCTTTCAAATTTCTCTTTTACCTTGTCCTTTGTAATGGTTTTGCTATTATTTAGATTGTTTGCACTTCATTTCTAAAAATTTAGTGTTAGTATGTTTTATATTTAAATCACCGTGGTTTGTAGTGCTTAAAATTTTTCGTCTTTATGCATGAAAATGATCATTTAATGTGTGTTGATTAAATCTACAGTTTTTCGTTTTGTTATGAACAAGGTAAACAAAACGGTTAAAAGAAGCAAATAGTTGGGTTTGGAGAGGTCACACTTATCTCAATTTCAACTAAAATGTGATTTAAACCAACTATTTTGAACATGCGGTTATGTTTAATTTAGTTTGGATTGATTTAATTTGTGCTTAAAATCTGAATAATTTGAACCTTTGCTCAATTGGTTTTAGTTATATGAAATTAAGGGGGAGTTCAGCTAATAAACTTTTGTCAACCTGTCAAGAGTATAACGCCAAATCTATTATTAATTAGTTACTAAACTCATAGCTAAAGAATTGGGAGTAAAAGGGGAAAGTAAATTTATATAGTAGATAAATAGTTTGTTTGTTATTTTTCAAGTTTTGCACAATCCCCCATAACCCGTGTAAGATTTATGTATTCCTATTACAATAAATCTTAAATGTTATACACAAAACTCCTTGTGGGATCGAACTTTTTTTCCTATACTTTGTTTTGAATTATTTTAGGGAGTTAAATATTGATTTAATTTTGCGGTAATAACGACATGTCACGTATGACTTAACCCCCTATTTTAGTGGCTTTTGTAGTTGAGCGGTCTCTTGGTAGTTTAAGCTCCAAAAATGTGTTGTTTCGTGAACCACACAAGCAAAATATATAACAGTAACTGAGGCTTGCAAGGAAGTGTTAGGGATAAGAGATTTTTTTACAAGAGTTAAGTCTGCAACAAGAAAAAATTGAAGAAAAGGAACAGAGAGAAGAGAAGAAAGAGAAGAAGAGAAGGGAAGGAGAAAAGAAGACAGAGAAAAGGAAAAGGAAGTCAAAAAGATAAAGGGGAGTTCTTAGCCATTTTGCTCAGCCTCTAAACTTCTCCAAGAGTTTTCTCCAACCCTCCATTGTTCAAAACACTCTAGAGTCGGTAATTTCTAACCTTGATTCATCACGTACTTGGATTAGAAAGATAATATATTGAGACAATGTTTGTATTGTTTCCATTTATTATTAACTAGCTAAGTGGTACTACAGGTAATCCCGTAAATTTTACAACCCCCTGTAGTACATCTCATTGGCGTACTTTCTGATTTTACTTTGAGGTTTTACATCCTGACGTGGCTACATAGTTGGCGGTCTAGGTAGGAGAAAATCAAAGGTTTAGGGTTTACCCATAGAATAGGTTTATAATATTTTATTAAAAAACTAAAATCTTGCAGATTTTATCTCTATGTTTATCACTTACTAAGCTGCAACGTGGACGCCACGTCAGGATGTAAAGTCTTGGAAGTAAAAACCTACAGTACTTATACCACCGCTTTTGTTCATTTGCTTCTTGCCTCTACTATATTCCTTATCCAATTCCAAAATTCCGTCTTCTGATATGTCTTACACATCAATATCGTTGTGGAATGCAGTGATGTCCTGGTCTTCCCCCAGTATTAGCTTTTGCTTCACAGCCTATCTGGTTCTCTCCCTACCTAACTCTCTAGCATCGTTGAAAGAGAACTCGTGAAATAGAGAAGCTGGTAAATAAAGGAAGACTACCATCAAAAGAGCGGTGATATAAGTATTGTGGGTTTTTACTTTTAAGACTTTACATTCTGATATGGCGTCCACGTTGCAGCTTAGTAAGAGATAAACTTAGAGATAAAATCTACGAAATTTTAGTTTTTTAATAAAATATTTTTAACCTATTCTATGGGTAAACCCTAAACTCTAGATTTTTTCCAACCTAGACCGCCAACTATACAACCACGGTCAGATATAAAACCTCGAAGTAAAATCATGAAGTATTGATATCATTTTTCGCATCAAAATATTAAAACCTTACTTCTGCTGTTCGAGGCGTTAGTTGGAAACTCTATTTATAATTTTGAATTTTTTTTCTGTTTTATTTTTTATTTGTACTTATTACAGAACACAGAGATAGTTGCCGGTTCCCGGTACCTGACCTCGACTACCTTTCCTGTCGTCTTCTTACCTTTTTCCATTTCTTTCCCAGGACGTGTTCTCTTTATTCGTATTCCGTTACCTGACGCTTCAATTCCTAGAATCTCATCTCCGTTTGTCGAGCTGAATGATGCCCAGTTTCCCTAATTCGTACCGCTCGCTTCTCCTCGCGATCCATCTCTCTCATATTTGATTCATTCTCCTGCATTGAGCACCATGATTCCTATTTCTCTCTTTGTGGGATTTTTCCTGGGTGCCCTGTTCGTTCTTGCAGCGGAGGTAGCTGTCCTCTTTGTCTTTCTTCAGCGGCTCAGTAGGAGAAAGGAAAAGGACCCGCCTCCACAATCAGAAATTGGGCGTTACCTTGACGAGCAGCCCCCTCTCGCCTTTGGATATAATAAGCAGGTCTGATTGGTAACTAGTTGCTCGCACTTTTTGTATCCACGCACTGATGTGCTTGTGGATGATTACTTCTGTTCTTTCTGAAGTTTCTCTTGCTGTTCTCTAAATGCATAGTTAAGGTATCTGGAAAAAAATATTTATACGGATTCGGTTACTTCACAGTAAAAAGAATCAAATATGGAACGAAGAAAGGACTATGACTAGGCAAAACTTAACTATGCAATTTTTCTACTTGTAACAATTTACCTGTCAAATAGTCTGGAGGACCTCGTTTACCAAAATTCTGGAGATCCGTACTTGTCTGAGTTTTGGGCATTGCCAAAGTGATAGCGACCGGAGTGATTCAACAATTTGATTACTTTTTATGTCTCATCGTGAACCTTCTTAATCTTGCTTACCGTGACTGAAGAACTACTAAACAACCTCAACTTTATAATCTGGACGCATTTAAGATATAGGATCAGCGCATCTACACGGTTTAGTTGCGGTTAATTAATCCTTCTGGTGTTCACAGCCTCAACCTGTTAGACTGATAACAAATACTAAAGTATCTGAGAGCTCGAAATTAATGTGTCATAAAATTAAACTAAGATAAATAAAAAAGAAAGGAAAGAAAAGACTCTTACTTAACAAGTCAGTTTTATTAAAAAAGTGGTACCTTTCAATACCGTGAAAGAGAGGCATTATATAATAAGCATGCATTTTTCTTGTTTCCATTAATGAAAATTAATGGATTGCTCTTCCTTGCAAATCAGTTTTATCAAGTGGAGTCTCTGTGAGTTTGGTACACTAGTATCTCTTCATTCTAAGAAATATCCACTGCAACCAGACCCATTTTCGCTTTTGCAGCTCATGTCAAATGTCTGTGAAATGGCACTCTTTTAATAGGTAATCTTGATCTGTCTTTAGTTGATTCTTTTTCTGTGATTTTTAGGGAACAGTATGGGTATTAGAGCCAGACAAAGTTCCAAAAGTTTCTCTCGATAGGGGGCCACCAATAAAAGTGTCTAAGGAGCAAAAGAGCAACAAGGAAATTGTGGAGGTTTATCCCCTCAAGAAAATTGGAAAGCTTGAAAGCGAGTCACTTATTTTGGTTGATTTTGATGGGTCTGAATCTACTATACATCTTCCAGGTTGCACTGTAGAAGCAGTTTCTGCGTCGCTTCTATCCTCAAGGAAGTGGTAAGCTTCGTAGAAATATTTTTTAGTTATTTGTACCCCTACATGTCATATACATAACTGATATTCTTTTGCCACCCAGCCATGTTAAAACTGAAAATTTTGTTCTCCTGGTTTGCTTTTTTTTTTTTTTTTTTCCCTGGAAGTACTAATATGGATTGAATAGTCTATCTCCTTTATGAATTCTTTTATTAGTTTCTCTCTCAAAGAAATTTTAATTCTTTAATTTTGTTGAATGACATCTTAAAGAAGAATTATCCATGCTTTATTGTTCAATTTGAAATTTGAAAGTTGGTTTTCAATGTATGTGGTATGATGATATGTCTGTCCTTAAAATTCTTTGGCTGGGTTTTCTGTGGAAACCAATAAACATTCACGTCCTCATCCAGATGTAGCTGTCGTCATTTGCACAAGGCTGCACAGTTTTAAGGTCAGACATATCATTATACCACATACATGGAAAAACAAATTTCAAATTTCAAATTGAACAATAAGGCATGGATAATTCTTCTTTAAGGTGCCAGTCAACAAGGTCAGACATGTCATTATTCCTCATACATGGAAAAACAAATTTCAAATTTCAAATTGAACAATAAGGCATGGATAATTCTTCTTTAAGGTGCCAGTCAACAAGGTCAGACATGTCATTATTCCACATACATGGAAAAACAAATTTCAAATTTCAAATTGAACAATAAGGCATGGATAATTCTTCTTTAAGGTGCCAGTCAACAAAATTAAAGAATTAAAATTTCTTTAAGAGAGAAAATAATAAAAGAAAAGAAATTTTCATTCTTTAATTTTGTTGAATGGCACCTTAAAGAAGAATTATCCATGCCTTATTGTTCAATTTGAAATTTGAAATTTTTTTTTCATTGTATGTGGTATAATGATATGTCTGTCCTTAAAATGTTTTGGCTGGATTTTCTGTGGAATAAATAAACATTCACGTCCTCATCAAGATGTAGCTGTCGTCATTTGCACAAGGCAGCACAATTCTGCTGCTGCTGCTTAAGCAACAGAGGGAACACTATTTAAAAAGCCCTATGGAGAACATTAGAGAGGTCTCTATTGGGCTTCCTCTTCTTCATTGAAGCTCTCTCGTAATTTTATTTTTGAACTTATTAAATATGCTGTTTGATAGAAAACTTGATCCATGAAAAGGTTTGTTATGCATATCATTGTGTCAGTGACCTGTTGATTTTTTTCTGGCTAGGTCAAAAAGATATCCCATACGAGTTGAAAACAAGAGATCGCTCATTTATAATGGTAGTAATACATGTTATATATACCTTGAAACTTCTTGGGAGAAAGAATCTTGGTGTAAAGCCCTTCGCCTGGCTTCATCTGTAGATGAGCAACGACAATGCTGGTATAACAAGTTAAATAAGGAGTTTCAATGCTATGTGTCATCTTTGACAGCTGTATATCCTTTCTTTATGAAGCCCCAAGCTAGAAGGTCAGGTGGAGCTGCTGGTAGAGGTAACAGTGTAATTGATGGATCTTCTTCGAAAGTTCGTCTTTTCCTCAAGAAGCTTGCAAAGAAAACTTCCAAGAGTTCTGAATTCAGAACAGATCCTTTTGAGAGAATTGCAAGTAGCAAAAGTTTAGCTTTTAAGTCTGCAAAAGTTTCACTTGATAGAGTTTCTAACTCCATACCGGAAGATGTCATGCCATCAGCCATCAGTCATGTAGGTAGCCACGGTCAGGCTACTGTTATCTCTGATTCAGAATCTGATGATAAATCTGGAAGCAATGAAGGGGTCCTTTGCTGGAATCTTTTGTTGTCACGGCTATTTTTTGATGCCAAAAGAAGCTCAGAGATTAGCTTTTCCATAAAATCTCGTATTCAGGTTGTTCATGTCCAAAAAGTGTTTTGTACACTTCTCTGTTGCCTAATTTCTGTGGGTGTTATCTTTTGATTCTTTTTCACTTATTTGTGCTATATCAACAGAGAGCACTGTCTAATATGCGGACCCCTAGTTTTATTGGTGCAATCTCGTGCACTGGCTTCGACATGGGCAATCTTCCACCTTATTTCCATAACATGAGGGTTCTTCCAATGGATATTAATGAGGTCTGGGTCATGGAAGTTGACTTTGAATATTCTGGAGGTGCTGTATTGGATGTTGAAACACGTGTTGAAGTTCGTGGACCTGAGCTTCAAGAAGGCATAGGGCAGACAAGCTTGGGCCCTACATCTTCAGGGGATGCAACACAAGATCTCGTCAAGGGTCTAGAATATTATGAGGAGCAGTTAAAGCTTTCCAAACTTGCTGCTGATGGATTGGAGCAAAGCACTGATATTATTGTAAAACCGGGTAAGTATAGTTTTGTCTGAATTTGCTATATGAAATATTCTTTGAAAGCATATCATTTTTATTAATAATGGAGATCTTAATATTGATAAATTGTTTAAATAGTTACTTCAACCTCGTTTTTGTGTTACTTGTTGGATTCATCTTTACTCGATGCTGCTATTTTCAATCTACTGCAGACAAAAATTGTTTTACTCACAGTTTTAGTTGCAAATTTATAACTTGGAACTACATTGGGTTGTAGCCCTAATTTCAGAAACAGGCACCGTTGTGCACAAATACTGCTGCAGCTAGCCCTATATCTAGCATTCCAACGAGCCCAAAACTTGACAACCACAACGGAAGCAGGACAAAGTGAAAAAGATGAATATTGTCCACTTTTATGTGCTGGGCATATTTATACATCAAATTTATCAGTTTCTTTAGCATATAAATTATAACTTTGAGCTATGAAACTCTTAGAAGAAGCATTGGAGCACTTCTAGGATCTGATGATTTTTGGTACTCATAATTTATTATTTATTGTTTTCTGAACTTTCTGTACTCTTTTTTTGCTCTTCCTTGAATTCCTTTATGAGATTTCATCACGTATTTATGTTTTCTCTTATTGTCACCTTCATTTTGAAGTTTCAATGTACCTTTTTTTGCTCTTCCTCGAATTCCTTTCTGACATTTCATCATGTATTTATGTTTTCTCTTATTGTCACCTTCATTTTAAAGTTTCAATGTATCTCCAAATTGAACTTGCAAAAAGTGTTTGGTGATTGTTTATGTTTTATGTAGATAACATGTCCAATTTAAAGAGTACTAGCTTGAAGAACACATACACATCAAGGTGGAAATCCATCCTTAATTCAGTGGCTGATCAAGTTTCACAGGTAAATATGTGTATATATATATATATATATATATATATATGTTTTCATGTCATTAGCAAAACAGTGTAATGAAGATGAGGAAAAGCAAGCTTGATAAAGTAAAGGCAAACTTGGTTGCATCCAACATATTCTCCTATAAAAGTCACACTGTGATTCATTTATGTTCATATTAATCCCATCAGTTCCATTTATCACTTAAAAGATGAAAATTTTGGAAAAAGCTAGAATCAGCATCCATCTATGGAGGAGGTTAATAAGTAAAATGCAGATAAAAGTCATTTTTAAATCATTAATTTTGAATTTGGTATTTAAATTAAAATAGGGTACAACTAACTCAGAACTGAATCCATACTTCTGTCTTGGAAAAGTTCACGAAATAATTTTACTGCACAAATGAGTAGAAAGTGAAGTTCTTCTGTTTTAGGATCTTGTTTCTCTTCTCTGGTGACGTAGAATTAACATTGCCTTTTTAATGCTTCACCCATTATTATGTACTTGGTATGTTTACTTTTTTTATGTACTTTCAGGAGACCTGTAATGAGATTCGATTATCTTTTAGGATCAAAGTCTAGTGGAAGCCTGAATATATCCATTTAGAATTACTGGAAAATTTGTGCAATATGACTACACCTCAAGACTAGTTTTGAGCTTCTCCATACATTTATTTCTGTTGTGTATACATTAGAAGCACACCTGAAGAAGTTGTTGAGAATGAAATGTGATTTTTATTTTATTTTAATCTCTTGAAGGTACCTCTTTCCTTGGCAATAAGGATAACATCACTACGAGGGACATTACGGTTGCACTTTAAGCCACCTCCATCTGATCAGCTATGGTTTGGATTCTTGACAATGCCTGACATTGAGTGGGCAATTGATTCTTCCATTGGAGACCATAAAATTACCAGCACACAAATCGCATTGATTATCAGTAATAGAGTCAAGGTATATTGCAAATGGATGCTTTCTCTGGCCATATTTAACTCTTTTGTTTTTTTTGTTTGCGTAAGGTCAATGGGAGTTTGATTCCTGCATACATGCGAGTGATGACTTTGGTTTTTTTAAGGTCCTGTTTGTCAAAGTTAATAGTGTAGAAGCCTGTCAACTTCTTATTAGTTAAAGTTGATGAATACTATGTGAAGCTTTTACCTCCTCATCCTATAACCTGTAATTTTATATCTCAACATGTCTTGGATATAATACTACAGGATTTTCACATAACACCTTCAACGTGTCACAGGCAGCACTCCGTGAAACAATGGTTCTCCCAAATTGTGAAACTGTGTGTATCCCTTGGATGCTAGCAGAGAAAGATGATTGGATCCCACGGAAGTTAGCTCCATTCTTGTGGATTCGTCAAGAAGGTGGAGAATCAACCAGAGAAGATACAACCTTAAACAGCCAGGAAGGTGGTGAAGGTGCAGTCAACATAGCTTCTAACGTTGGTACGCTGGGAAGTAAACATGATTCACAAAATAAGCATGTGGAAGATGATGCTGAGAAGTTAAAACTTGCACGATCTACTTCAAGCCAATCAGATCCACCATCAGCGTCAGCTTTCTTTAACAACAATGATGTTATTGCTGGAGGCAGCATTGGTTTTGAAGAATTAAAAGTTCCACTTCTTGCGAGTGAACTACCGCAGGAAAATACTGATGCAATACTTGAGAACGGGACGGGGTCCATTATAATCCGTGGAAATGAAGGTGACACGCTGACCCTTTCAGATTCCGATGACGCAAAGCCAAAAAGACTAGGGAGGAGGGCAAGGATGATGGATTTAAGGAAGAAGATGGGTGAGAAATTTGAAGAGAAGAGGCGGCACATAGAAGAAAAGAGCCGGCACATTGTCGAGAAAATGCGAGAAAACGTGAAGACACCCTCATGAAGTATAATGGTGTTGGTGCTCAGCTGGCCGCATTCTGTATCTTTGATCGTGATCATGAAACAATTTTGTTTTGGTTAAAACAATGATTAAAAAGCTTGATGTAAACATTGAGCAACACTGTACAGTCTTGAAGTTCCTATGGTGGTTGTAGAAAAGAAGAAACCTTTCTATATGGTGGTTGTAGAAAAGAAGAAACCTTTCTATATGGTGGTTGTAGAAAAGAAGAAACCTTTCTATATGGTGGTTGCAGAAAACAAGAAACCTTTCTATATGGTGGTTGCAGAAAACAAGAAACCTTTCTATATGGTGGTTGCAGAAAACAAGAAACCTTTCTATTAGCTTACTGATTTGTTGCTCTGAAATGATCACCTGTCACTGAACATATTTCATTTAACTTTATAAAAAAAAAAATTGAACACATTCATTTGTTAATCGGATCAACTACAGGCCTCAGTGTGTTAAAAATATGGAGCAAAAGGATCAGGAGGGTATGATTTCCACAGAAACGAATGAAACAACGGTCCTCAGCTCAAACATATCTCGCTCCCAAAAATCAAGTACTCAACGCTATAAGAACCATCATAATGCATAGAAAGTGTTGTACAATCAGGCTGCTATCACACACTGTATATGGACCAGTTAACAGGAAAGTTTTTCAAGTTGGACCCTGTCACTCTGCTCTGACGTTAAACTTGATCAGAAAATGACTGAGGAAACTTGCATGTCAAACTTTAGTGCGATGTGAACTCTTCAGATTTGGAAGTACTTATATCCATATTCTGGGTTTGTCATTCCTTCTTCCCAGTCCCCCATGCGTCGGCCACCAAATACAACCTGCTGAATGCCCAAATACCTGCAAAGGATGAAAGCAAAAGATTAAATACAACCTGCTGAAAGGGAGGGATGGGGAGGGGAGGCACTTACTCAGAACTCAATACCGTTAAGCAGTTGAGCAGCACGTCCACAGCAAATAAGTCACATGTTCCAAGATCAACCCTGCCATAGATTCATAAAGTTATTGACTGATACTGCTGGTACAGGAATAACCAGAGTTCAGAGAAAATTCATACAGGAAGACTTCTCACCATATACGACCCCAGTTGTCCTGAAATTCTACATCACTGATATCATGAAAGGATGAAGGCATTACTTTGGCACCTTTCTCGTCATCATATGTTGGATTGTGATCAATTGACAAATTCGACAACTGAAGCCAGTCAAATAGGAATACAATAAATAAACAGAAGTCTTGCTTGACAAAAGCAACACCACTAGCGACTTTATAAAAATGAAAAGAATATCAGATAAGGGTTCAGAGACATTTTAATTAAAAAAGGGTTGGAAAATGAAAAAGATTCCTCACAAAGTTAAGCTACATAAACAATACAAAAGCCACTTTAATTATCTGACTATTGTTACATATCAAAAGAAAATTGGCCATTATGGTTGGAATGAACCTGCAAGTTTGAAGAATTGAAAGCACCTAACCGTCCCATGACATACCAAGCTTGGATAACCTGCACAAGTAAGTGTACATTAAGATAACTTGTGCCTATGTTTGCAGACAAAGATAAAATATGGGATATTTGGCTATCCTTACACTACCAATAAGGTCAACATCCCGATCAGATGGAACGCCATAAAGTTCAAACCATATGTACGAGTCAAAAGGATTAAAGCTGCACCAGACAGGAATAACTAACTTGTTAGTGTGTGAATCAAGTAGCTGTAGGTTTGGATTACATTAGACCCGTTTGGCTTGCTTCATAGACCCAATGCAAAACCAAAATGCACAAACAAAAATAAAAAATAAAGATGAGAGATGAAAAAAATCCAGTTGAAAGTCGTAGTAGAAAAGATGCGTCATACAACCATTGGGAGTCCTATAAACACTATGCGAAAAGATCAAGGGTATGAAAGAAGACCAGCATTCTTCGTTTTTCTTAAAAGAGTAGTGAATTGTTCAAAGAGGATTTATGACTGTTAATTTTACAGGCCTGAAGAACATAGATGAAATATAAGTGCCACCAAAACTTCCCCCAAAGGAACCTCAAGCGCATTGAGCAGGGCCGATATGCCGGTCTCCAACGTTTTTTCTCTGGCTGCGTGGATAAACTGATATAGATGCAGAGTAAAATATATATCTCCTCCAACTTTGAGCAACGATGACTAAAATCCCATGCATCAATATCCTGTGAGCTCCCAAAAGAAAGATACCTCCAACCACATGCATCCCCCAACCAAACCAAGAGACAACAGAATTATTTTCCTTTTTACACTTTCATTTTTTATGAGAAAGCATACAACAGGAACTGAAAGTATTGCGAGTTCTTGAGATTAATAACTGAAACGCTGATACAGGTCCCGACGATGGCTTACTCTCTGAAGCTGACTTTAAAGGCGAGGACGGAGCCAGTCTTGGACTTGCGGAAGTCTCGGCCCTTTGTCCGAACTCTTTCTTCTACCTAAGGAAAAAAAAAAATTGTGCAGATTACAAACCACAGGTTAAATTGCAACCGACTACAAACACTTTGATGTGATGTATGCGGTTACGAGGAAGTACCCTCTTTCTCATAAGCTCCGGGTTTCCAATGCTGTCTCCAAGCACAGTACGCAGCTCCATATCATCTTTGCAAGCATCTTCCAGTACCCTGGAACAGTAATAGTATTTCCAATCAGAAAAACCAAGGGAAAAAAAGGAAGAAAATGAGGCCGGAGACTACACCACGTAGCTTCGGACTTTACGATAGAAACGAAGGAACAAGGAAGACAAGAAGGATACTTCGCCCAGGCGGGATAGTTGTTCTTGAAGTCGTTTTCCCTTTTCCTCCTCTCCTCTCTGACCTTTAGCAGCCTTCGTCCACGAGCGGTGGTTCCGGAGCCTTTAGCAACCGAAAAGCCAGTTCCTTCTCCATTTTCCATCCGGCAGCGAACAGAAACGCTAGGTGCGGTTCCTGTCGACAGGACACGAAGATAACTGTTGCTGCAGCCAAGGCCATGGTAAGACAGCGTGACCCTATCCGAGGATGAAAACACCACCCGAAAATATGAATTAGAGTTCCAAGAGGTCAATGGAGAGGCAGTGGCAGCATTTCTTAAGCAGTAGAGATGATCCATCCGCCTCGCCTATGGGGAACACATAAACAGAGCTCCACTGAATTCTTATGCTCTAGGTCTTTAAAGCAAGAATAATGATTCAGGCACAGCCGCTCTCACAAGGAATTTAAATAGTATATTTCATAAATTCTATGTTAGAGCCGCGGCTGTGCCCGAATCACTACTCTTAAAACAAATAACACGGTAAATTAACGAATGTGTGACAGTTCCTCCAAATTTCTCAACAATCAACTTTCAACGAACTCCGCACCCTCTTTTCTCCCAGGAAGTGTCAGGGACTCAGGACCAAAGTTGGATGACCGAGACTAGTGGGATCCCACTCGGGATCCCACTCGGGATCCAACTCGGGATCCTCAATATCTGAGTCATTTCAGGGCAACCAGGCCCAACTGGCCGAGTCACACTTAGACTTGGGTACCTGCCTTAGAAAATGGTGCTCTCTGCTATAAAAAATTCAGATATTTCCGACAAAACAAAAAATTTGTAAAAAATAGCCAAAATCTTGTAAAAAGATTATCTTCCATTAAATATATAATATGCAATATCTAATAGTATAATAATGAAATTTATACCTATACATGCAGATCATAGACTAAATAGTAGTGTTAATTATAAAATATTGAGATCATAAAATTATCTTTTATGCATACTACATAATTGATTAGGTTATATAAACAATAATATACATGGATAGATATTTTTACGATCCCAATATGTATAATAAATAGTACTAATAATTCATATGATATATGAAATTTGTTTAACACTAGTTTATAGGGTATACTATATATTGTTAGATTATGTACTTTATTTATTTGGGCATTTTTGTAATTTTAACCTTTAGGGGTAATTTGGTATTTTGTCATTATAACAAGTGTATTATAAATACCTCAACTATTAATAAGAAACAAATCTATTTTTTTATAGACTGTAACTTTTGACATATATCAAATTGAAGATAATTTTTATATTTTTTTATTATGTTAAAGAAGTTTTTGAAACCCAATCACACCATTTCCTACCTTAGTTGTTTTGAACCGAGTGGGTGGTGACTCGGTCCCAGTTTGACCCTCAAAAAATCCCCAGTTGTTCAATTCTAGGGAAGTTCAGGAATGCCTTGCGAGTCAATCCCCCCAAATCGACTCAACAAGGGCAGAACCACAGTCGACTAAGCCGAGTTGCACAACCATGGTCAGGATTCAGTAGCCAGGCCTCACCTTAGTGTCTTACTTCATTCTCATCTGGGCTCTTCTTTCAAACATTATCACATACCACTCATTAGACTATATGTATTATTACTTTAGCAGAAAAATAGCGGTAAGAATAATATCTACACAATGGTTGTGCGACTTGGTCATGTCAACTTGAATTCTAGCCTTGCAGACTCACAAGGCCTTCTCAAATCGCCCTAGAAGTACGAAGTCAAATACTTTAAAGTGGGAATTAGAACCATCTGGCCAAACTAGCCAAGTCGTAACATCACTCGAGTCAAAATGCCACAGGACTTGGCTATAAATAAATGAGCCGTGATATAAGTACTGCAGCTTTATACTTTCAAGACTTTACATCCTTACGTGATAAACTTGGAGATAAAATCTGCAAGATTTTATTTTTCTAATAAAATATTATCTACCTATTTAATGGGTGAACCCTAAACCTACCTAGACCACCAACTATGTAGCCACGCACGATGTAAAAGCTCCAAGTAAAATCAGGAAGTACTGATATCATTTTTCTCAAAGAATATAAAAATTTTAGAAACAATATTACATTAAGAAGATCCATTATAGAAAAAACTGAAACACAAAGAGGGTCCATAAATGATCAGCTGCAAGCACCAAAACAATTATTTGGATGCTTAGGTGCGGCATAATCAAATTATCCATGAGAGAGGAGACTGGTAAGAATCTCTCTTCAACATTTGGTCTCATTTCTCTTCAACATTTGCCTTCATCTCTTTTTAACATTCAGTCTCATCTCTCTTAAACATTTGCCCTCATCTCCTTTTAACATTCAGTCTCATCTGTCTTCAACATTTGATATCATCTCTTTTCAACATTTCATGTCATCTCACTTAACATTAACGTCCTTTCTCATGAGGCAAGCAAGCGCCTTCTTTGTTTTAACTTTTTACTAACTAATTGTCCTCTACACTGTTGGTAAGCTAAGGGATTCACCAATGGATTTCATTGTTAGAGAGTGTTTACACATGCAATACGAGTTATAGTGTACATAGGCAACTTTCCCAAGTTATGCAATATGATCACAACTAGAATACATTGTGAGGGTTGTCCCCATAATATTGTGCAATATGATTACCCTATGTTTAAGTTTCACTCTCTATTCTTCAGAGGCTCGTCCCCTTAGGTAATTTTTTGCTTTTCTTCGAGCCCAATATAGAGTTCAACAGATCATGAACATATGACATAATTCTGGCCATTTAGTTACTTTCTCGAAATCTTTCCCGAGTTATTGTCCTTCTCATTCTCTGACACCAGCTTCACAATATTTTCGGACATTGTAAGTTAAGAAAGAAAAAGCTTCACATAGAACAACACTATAGTGGTGAGTATTCATGCAGCTTGTTACACAGCCGACCTGAGTTCGATCCTTGCAATGGCGCCAAAAATTTGTTGTCACTTGTTTTAGTAACTTGTAATTATTTGAACCTATTGGAGTATAGTTTGGTACGAAATATGAGGTCAATCCCTCATGTAAATTAAGTGGAAATAATAAAACAGAAAATAACATGCAAATAAACAAACAAACAACGATAAGCAAATTTTCAAGGCATCACCTCATGTAAATCAATTGTAATTTTGCTACTATTACTAATTGGTGCACTTACATATCCGTTTCTTCAGGTACGGAAACAAAAATGTGGGGGGTTTCAGTTTACAGGAAACTTACCCTTGCTTTGATATCTATCTCTTAATTATTTTCCCGCTAAGCGATCTCTGTGCTGTTTGCCACCAGCTGTTTTTGTGTAAAATTGTAAACTCTGATATATTTCATTGATGATCAATACATGCACATATATACAAAGAGTTACAATTGGTTTAGGTAACTTACTCTAAACCAATAAGGAAATCAAAGAATCTTGGTCTGCATGTTTTACAAATGTACAACTATGGTGGAAGTCCAATTAAGGTAGGACACTAAGAGAAGGATCCTCCGAAGGATTCCTATCTTGATTACCAAGATTATCTTTAATATTCCCCCGTAAGGAGAGTGGCTTAGGAGAGACACGAAGCCTGGAAATCAACTTAGTGTACTAACCGCAAGAAAGTCCTTTGGTAAAAACATTAGCCAGCTGATCTTGAGTGGGGAAGTACTTCGCCTGTAGATGACCAGAGGTAACTCGCTCTCTGAGAAAATAATATTCGAGCGCCACAAGCTTGACATGACCATGAAAAACTGGATTTGCGGCAATATAAATGGCCCCACAAAACAGGGGGCTATTTAAGAAAGATACAAAGTTCTTTAAAGAATTCTAGGACCCAACAATTTCGGTGGCAGCAATAGCTAAAGCTCTGTATTCAGCTACAACACTAGATTGAGCGACTATAGGTTGCTTCTTAGAAGTCCATGAAAAGAGAGAACCGACAAAAAGAATACAAAATACGGTTATTGAGCGACGATCATTGGGGCAACCTCCCCAATCCGCATAAGAGAAAATATCAAGGCCAAAAGTTCGAGGTGGTTGAATCAGAAACCCATATAAAAGCATACCTTTTAAATATCACAAGATGCGCTTAACAGCAGACCAGTGAACATCTATGGGGGCCTGCTGAAACTGATAGGCTTGATTCACTGCGATTGAATATTGGGGCTGGTCAGTGGAAATTATGCTGCTTTTTTAGGCTAACTTTTGATATAATTGTGTTGCAATTTCACTAACTTTTGGTGTTGATTTTGTAGGAGTGTGCTTCATATTCTCTAAACACCAACTGGGAGGAGAAAAACAATTCAGAATAATACCCCATTTTGGAGCAATACAGAGAGTGGCACTACATGGCATCAGATGCGAAGCCATTGCGCTAAGCAAAAGAGGATCAATGCACGTAACGTCACAAGGCGCCAGAGCAGAAGCCATGACATGAGAATGGCAAATGCATAAGCAAAGTGGCTGGCGCCACGTTCGAAGCTACGACGTCGCATGAACAAGGGCTGCAAGTAGCAAAGAAACGACTAAGTGTCGAACACCTAGGCAACCGACTCAGCGTAGGGGCGCTAGAAGCAGCAGAACCTTTCTGGGTGCAGCGCCTCAGTGACAGGATCCTGCGCTGGAGGGCTCATCCTCGCTCATCCAGGGCCTCGACGATCGAAACCAACGCCAAAATGCTTGGTGATCGAAGCCAGCGTTGGAGCATTGGCGACGCCAGGGACATCATAACGCGACGCCATAGAGTCGTTTGGTGTAACTCTCAGCGCCAAGACCTAGCGCCATCGGAGGAGACCTATGCCGTGTGACGCCACATCATTTAGGGCACTAAAAAACGTGGGAATCTTTCAGACTCCCCTATAAATAGGTGTTATAAACGCACTTTGGGCATCACGTCTCCACGCCTTAGAGGCGGAGTTAGCATTAGGAGTGAAGCAGAGACATATTGGGCGTTTAAGGAGGAAGGAGGAGTTCAAGAGAAAAAGGGAAGTCTTTTGCCTTTGTTTTACCTTCTTTATCCCTACCTATCATGTATTCAATGTTAATGGATAGGGATTTTTCCCAATTCCAGAATAGTGTAGCAAAGTTTCATTAGGGGGTTTGTGATTTCGAGTTTGGATTCATGTAATTCACCTATTTAAGTTAATCTAGTGCATTAAATCTTTCATTTAATGTGAGTGGCCTTTGGGGAGCTATTAACATGAGGAGATTGATGACCTGCACAAGTTCACCTTATTGTTTCATTGAGACAGAGAGGTAATACGAAAGGATACCTCCACTCTGTGTGTGATACCCAAATCGACTGTGTTCTATCAGTGGCAGGTGAGGGGTGTGGACTTCGAGAGAAGCATTCAGGCACACGTGGTTGCTTTAGGTTGAGCTACATAGGCCCTTGATTTAGACATGTGACCATGAGAGACAAATCAGGCTAAGGAGGGGGCACAATCGTATCACCTCGAGAGGGGGTTACACGTAGGGGATTCCAGACCCACTAATGAGTCGCAGAATTACACACTTAGCTAAATTAAATGAATCCTACCCTCAATTACATGAAATCACTTCCACCTACTCCTAATCTACTTTGTCTCTAGCATGTGTGTGTGTGTCACTTAGGAACTGTTGTAATTAGATAGTTAGTATCTTTTTGTAGTTTTACATTAGGATACTATGACAATTCTCTTTAATTGCAGTAGTTAGATGTAGCTATAGAGAATTCAATGGTTAGTAACTAGTATAGTCCTCGTGGGATCTATCTGGACTCATCCAATATATTACTTACTTCGACACTTGCACTTGCACAGGGGCAGAATTTTATAGTGTCGTATTAGCCCAACCAGGGGCACATGATAGTTAAAATTGGAGTGCGCCAATAGTGGATCTATATTCCATAGCATCGGCAAGTGGAGAACCATCATGCTTGGACAGTTTGGAGCTTACAACCACTGGAGTGGATAGTGGCTTAACATCTGCAAGACTGAGCTGAGTTAATAGGTCACAAGTATATTTTGATTGAGAGAGGTGAAGACCTGAGGAGCACAAACAACTTCAATACCCAGAAAATAATGTAAAACATCCAGATCTTTAACCGAAAACTCAGTCTGCAATTACCGCAAAATTTGCCGAATGAGACTAAGTCAACTGTCAGTCACTATAATGTCATCCACATAGATTAGAATATAGACAGTAGATATTGATATAACAATGAGGAATCAATCTTGGAAAGAATAAAGAGTTCAAGAAGAAAACAGGTAAGGCGATGATACCAAGCACGTGGACTCTACTTGAGGCCATAGAGTGACTTGTACAGACGACAGGCAGCATGAAGTCAAGACTGATCAATAAAGCCAGAGGGCTAAACCATATAAACATCTTCTGATAATGTACCATTCAAAAAAACGTTACCTATGTCCAACTAACGAATAGGCCAGTGTTTGCTAACTGCCAATGCGATGACTGCCCAAACGCGACAGGTTTGACCATCAGACTGAAAGTTTTAAAGTTATCTTGTCCTTTCTTTGATTGAAACCCTTAGTGATCAAACGAGCCTTATGACGATCAACCGAACCGTCGGATTTGGTCTTTAGATGAAAGACCCATTTGTAACCAATAGCATGCTTCCCCTGTGGTAAAGAAAAAGTGTCGACATTTGATTATCCAATAATGCATTAAATTCATCTTTCATGGCCTCTCGCCATTCCGGTTGTTTCACAGCCTAACTAAATCATGTTGGCTCAATCGGACTCAGGGGAAGGGCAGGAGGATAACGAGTGAAGGTGAATAATCTTAGTTTAAGACTACCAGTTATAGACCTGGTTGTCATGGGACGTGTTGCTAAAGGAGCACTCGAATGAGCAATAGGAAGAGGAGGTAGGCTAGGTGCTGGTGTGGAGTCAGAATATGAGGAAACACTTGGAGAAGTGGGACCTGAAGATGAAGAGCAATTGACAATGTAGGATAAGAAGAGGGAGAAGTTGCACGAACAAAACCTTGAGGTTGAAGGGTCGGTGGCATGGGTTTAGTGTGTTTAATAGGAAGGGGCAGAAGTGTATTGGTGAGGAAATCGAAGACTCTATTTGTGGTGTAGGAAGCAAGGGCCCCTGAGAATATGGAAAAGACTCTTCTAGTAGGCGGAACCAAATACTTGTACCCCTTGTAATTTAAGTGATACCCAAAAAAAATACAAGATGTGAATCAATCATCAAACTTATGATTAGAATAAGGACGCAAGTGAGGATAACGCAAACAAGCAAAAATACGCATCAAAGAATAATCTGGTGTTTTACCATAAAGAAGTTCAAACGGACTTTTAAAGGACAAAATCAGTGTAGGAAGCCAATTTATGAGAAATACTGCAGGGGAAAAAGCTGAGTCCCAATGAAGTTTAGGCATAGATGCATGCGCTAGCAAGGTCATGCCCAATTTAACTATGTGATGTTCCTTACTTTCAGCCATATCATTTTGTTGAAGGGTGTAAGGACACAAAATTTGCTTCCTCCATCAGATCGATAATATTTAATATTGGAGGAAAGCAAATTTTCAATCATATTTTTTAACTGAACAAAAGTCGAATAAACTTCTGATTTCGCTTGTAAAAAATATAACCAAGAGAAGTGATTATTTTGATCAATAAAAGAGACAATATTTAAAGCCGCCAAACGATGTGACTGGACAAGGGCCCCAAACGTCAGCACAGATAGTATGTAAGACAGTCGGAGCATGAACTGGGGACGTAGAAAACGGTAAAGATATAGATTTAGACACAAAACAAGCATGACACAAAGCCTTTTTTATTAACTTTGATGCCAAAACACGAAATACACTGCGAAAAGCTTCTCTACCCGGATCTAGTCTTTGATGCCAAAACTTAAAAGGTGAAACTACTGAAAGCAAACACGAAGGAGATGAAGCATGGTCCACAACGTAAAGTCTGTTCCTATTCCGGCCTTTAGTAAGGTTTTGCTTGTACTGGCTTCCTGTACCAGAAAACTGTTAGAATCGAATCGAACAATGCAATTGGATCTGAAGTCAGCCGAGCGATAGATAATAAATTTTCCAGTGACGATGGTACAAGAAGAACATTTTAAAGGGTAACAAAGGGATTGAGCCAATGAGAAACAACATAGGAGATAGTAAAACCTGAACCATTGCCAAGATGAACCTGATCCGAGCCTGTGTAATGGACATCGTCAGTGAGCAGGATGCATCCGAAACTAGAATCAGTACACACCATATCATGAGCACTATCCAGCTGGGCAGAATACGCCTGTGGAATCATGGTGGGCTGGAACACAAGATTGAATCGATTTCGGCACTGTATAGCCAAGTGTCCGACCTTGGGACATATTTGACAAGTGGGTCGGCTTTCAGTGTTATCTTGCTGGCCTTGGGTTTGGGCACGGCCTCCTGAACCACACCCACAATTTTTGTGACCGCGGCCTCTTCCGTTATTGTGACTTTTGCCACTTCAAGCAGTAGCATTGGCCGATAGACATGCTGAAGTGTCAATAAAGGAGGGGCGCTCAAGTATCTAATGACGATGCTCCAAGGAAAGGAGCATATTCTGGAGAGATTCGAACGAAACTGGTTCTTCCCGACTAGTGACGGACTGTGCGAATGATTCAAACTCTTGTCCAAGGCCACTAAGTGCATAATGGTTAATAGTGTAAGGATCAAGAGGCTGACCTGAAGCAGCGAAATCATCAAGGATGTGCTTTATCTTATCTAGGTACACAGTCATAGAAAGTGAGCCCTTTTCTAGTGTTTGAAGCTGAAAATGAAGGTGATTCAGTCGGGATTGACAAGATGAAGCATAGGCAAGCTTCTGCCACATAGCATGCGCCATCGTATGGCCGAGTGTATAGCCAAGTGCGGCCTCGGACAGACTGGAGACTATCCAACTCTAGATAGTCTGGTCGAGAATGTACCATTGAGTATAGTGTGGATTAGGGACCATGGTGTCTGAAGTGTCAGAGTGAATCAGATGTGGAGGAGCCATGATGGAGCCATCAACGAACCCCATTACCTGTTGGCTATTGAGCGTGGGCACTTCTGTTGGCACCATAGAAGATAGTTCTATTGATCTAATTTGATCGACATAGGATGCGAGATGTTGGAGACATCGATGTAGTAGTGACCAAGGTTGCTGCCAGGATCAAATGTTCGACCGCGAGTCTGTGCTACAGGGGTCGACGCATGGAAAATAGAAGGTGTGGTGGAGGATCGAGGAGAAGAGTCGGCCATTGAATCAGACAAATCAAAAAGAGGAAAAGGAGGCAAAGGGAAGAAGAGGTCCTAGATTTGCAACTAGGGTTGGCTTAGATACCATGTAAAGCTGTAAAATCTGATTGATTTCATTGATGATCATTACATGTACATATATAAAAATAGTTACAATTGGTTTAAGTAACTTACTCTTAACCAATAGGAAATCAAAGGATCTTGGTCTACATGTTTTACATATGTACATCTATGATGGAAGTCCAATTAAGGTTGGACACTAAGAGAAGGATCCTCCGAAGGATCTCTATCTTGATTATGAAGTTTATCTTTAACACTTTGGTTCTTCCCTAGTTATCTGTTGGTTTTCTTTGCAAATAATCTTTTACATGGCCGAAGGTAAGAAAATGGACAAGTTTAACTTTCCTGGATTCTGCTATTTACAGAAGGTGCAAATGTTGTTTGCGTGGATCCTGTCCACCTCATCAACCATTCCTACACTCATATTAAGGTTTCTCTCACTATATATTACTCGCATTTCATGGGTGTATTGGAACGAGAAAGGGAAGCGTAAGAGAAGTAATAGACAACTAAATGTGAGGTAACTCTATGCTGAAAAGCGACACCAAGTACGGAAGCCTCTATTCATTTTCCTTATTTCTGTTACAGAATTTACTGCTAAGAATTTTAATTGACTTTTAGTTGAATGAAACAAAACAAATTTAGATGTTCTATAAATGTTCTAAAACTGTTTTGAAAAGTGGTCTGTTAGCTTCTATATTCAATATATAAGTGGTGCAGTTGGTTAAGAAAGTTATAACATAAACAATCTATTACATTTTCATTCTCTTCTTAGATGTTTAATTTCTTCTAGATGAGTCCACAAGTGGTTGGTGATGAAGATGAGTCCACAACACTATGAAACTAGTAGATTGCAAGATATATTTGCATTTCTTTGTATCCATAAAAAAGCTAAAAACATTATTTTTTCATATTAATAACATTATTGAATAGAATAATGCTAGTCGCACTTAGCCCATGCACATATCTCATGCACTTGTTAATCTAAAATATTGATGCCTAGGGTTTATCCTCTAAAAAATAGGATTTTATAAAAAAAAATATTTTTTATATTTTTAAGTGCTTAGATTAACATGTACGTCGGATAGGTGCGTCTGCTAGGTGCGCCTAACATTACTCTATTGAATATTTGTCTTTTCTATATTTTTAATAAGTTTTTTTAAAGTGTCTATGTTTATTACATGTATATCTTAGCACATCCATGCATTATCTCCAATATGTATCTGTTTCCTAATGTCCGATACTTGCGTATCTCGGATCTCACAAAGCTTAATAATGTACTGCAATAGAAGTGAAACTCGGGCTCATGGGTTGCAGTCGATTGCCCTTCATTCCCCTAAAGGAGATGGTTCACGTGTTGGGATACTATGGATTGTTTTCACCTCTCTCTGCACGTTGTGATGTTCAAGTTAATTACTGTTGGATACAGGGCCTTTGTGCTTGTCCTGTAAACTGACTCTAGATTTAGCCAAGCCCCTCTTGCTTTTGCCTGATGGACAACTTTTGGGAGCATAGTATCAGAGAGCGAGACCAACAACCAGCCAAAGGACCGTCGAATCCAGTCGTTCCCACTTAGCGACTGCTTCTGGAGAAGAAGAGGGTAATGCCATGCTCCACTCAATAAAATTGTGGAGATTGTGGCATCTTAACAATGGGAGAACCTGAGTGCGGCAAATAGTTAGAAAATCGTCACAGTTGAGTATAAAGGGAAAGTTCCACTTATGCCAATGTTGCGAGACCTCATAAGCAAAGTGACTTAGTTCTAATTCATGAAAGCAACGTACGGATGATCCAAACTTGACATCATCGGTTTAAGCTGTGTATTCTAATTAAAATAAAGAAAAGGAACAATTCAAAAACTACTTATCAGCTCAAGGGTCAAGGCTCAGCAGAGTAAGGACCGGAAAGGGAACCTTGCCATTTCCCATGCCACAAGGGCTCGCTGACAGAGGTGAGATAGGCACGGCTGCTGTCTCCCACTGCCTTCCACCAATTGTTGAATGAAAAAGGGAAGGCCGCACCTCATTGTTAGATATATATACCGCTGCCTTTGGCTGCTATTCTTCAGCAAGCTACTAATGTTTGTATACCAGATTGACAGTAGTAAGAAACATTAAGTCTTAAGGTGAACCACTGGCATTACATGGGTATTGCCCCGATGACAAGGCAGGCAATTTCTTCTACTTGCTCATACTCTATTTATTTGCCACTCAGCAGCATTCGATGACATTTTTTTTACAATTCAGTTATATAAATAATAATAAAGTAAACATAAAAAAAATTATGACTACTTTTCCCCCTCATCCATGGACTATCTTTACATTCAGCACATTCGCTCTCTGTACAATGGGGCAGTTACCTACTCCTCTTCTCTAGGCACCGTGACTCGGTAATTAACCATGTAAATAGCCACAATTGTCACCACAGCTCCAACCAATTGTGTGGATGAGAATGTTTCCCCAAGGTAAAAGTACCTGCATTCAATTAATTTAGATTTACCAATTTTAGTGATGTAAAAATTACAAAATGCAAAGCAGTAGACAGCTAATAAACTCTCAAGCCTCTGCTGAATGCTGAGGCATTCTTGTTCCAAAGTAAAATGAAATGAGGAATAAAAATTGAATGCAAAACCCTCGTACTTAAATATGAAAATTCTATGTTTTAGGAACACATGCACATACACACACACACACACAACAATGGCACAGCAGAAAGAGGCACAGAGACAGATGCACAAAGACACAGACACAGAGACAAGATACACAGACATAGACTCGCAGACAGATACAGACACAGACAGAAACAAAGACACAGACACAGACATGCATGTGCACGCATGGTAGCGGTCGCACTTGCACACATAGGAATGCATGCACACACATGCACTCAAACATACACACACATGCACTCAAACATACACACACATGCACTCAAACATACACACACACAGGTATGGGTTTGTTCTTCAAATATAGGGACTAGATCATAAATTATTAGGCAACAACCACAATTAATAATGCAATTTGTGAAAAGAAAATGCTCCCTGTGAATTAATTCATACCGGTACTGCTGGCCCAAAATTAATTCTATTGCAGCGAAATATCACTTGTAAGATTAAACTGAACATAATTGCATGATGTATTTCATCTTACCCGAAAAATGAAGCAAACATTGGTGTCAGAAACGTCAGGGAGCTTAGTTTTGTCAAGCTACCTAAAACATATTTACCAAGTGATCATTATTAAATGTAGTTGAGAATTAAAACAAAATGCGCTAAAAAAAAGGACTTAGTTCATCCATTATTTAGGGAATAATACTTCTTCGACAGAAAAATCGACAGTAAGATCTGAAACCAGATCTCCCAAGGATCTAGCTGGAAAATTGAGTAGATTTTTACCTTCTAAATCCACAAGCTGAAATCATTTGGTTTTCTGCATGCAATCTCCATATAATGCCTCTCACTTGCAACTCTAGTCTAAAACCACAATATCAATCTAGAGACTGCATGACTGATTACTGTAACAATAGGTAATATATCATTCCTCCCACTAATGCTGAAACTCTTTGGACAGGATGAGTTCCACATCTGTTGTCACATTGGCAACAACAAGAATGGTTTTTTTTTGAATCAGTAACAACAAGAATGTTAGTAGTTAACGGTGCATCAAGAGATCTAACCTAAGCTGTTGGAACACCTAAACAAGGCCAGAAAAGTGTTCCACAATTTAGTTGAATGCAATGAACTTCTTTTCATCATCTCATTCACCTCATATCCACCTTCACTCTCAGAGCAATACAAGTTGTACAATATTGCTAGGCATACATAGTAACTTTGTGGAAGGCAATACTACATAGCCCAGATGGGATCATCAGGCAGGTAGCAGCTCTACCCACTCCAGTGCAAAAAAAAAGCTTCTACAACACAACACCAGGTCATGCGGTCGGCAGTTGCACTGGAACCTGGAACGTTCATGTGCATTTAGACCATTTTTGGTTAAACCGACCGAACCTGGAAAACACTATAAGTCCAAGCTAACTGGTTTCAACTAGTCGGACCAGGTTCCATAATGAAGACAACAATCAAGACTATGAACCTAATTTAGAGCAGTACACCTTCTGAATGTAAAAAGCAAAGTGTTTAAACACCACTTTTGGGCTCACTGATCCTCTATAATTTTCTAGCCCACCTTTAGAGTGTAATGAATTTTAAACACCTTTTTAGAAAATTTCAGTTACATCTCAGTCTTTGATCGTGCTGCCTCACAAGCTGATCATTACACCATTGCCCTTTAGTTAAGGCATATTCATTCCTTCCAAATCATAATGATCATTAAAAAAGAGTAATGCTAGCTGCACCTTGCCGAAGTACCCTATGGGCGTACCTCCTGATGTGGATGCTACAGCTGGCATCCACGTCAGAATCCTAGTAAGCATCTTTTTTAAAAATTTTTTTAAACCCTAAACCCCTAGACCCTAAAACCTTTTCTAAAACCCTAAAAGCCTAAAACCCAGTAATCTACACCTGACATAGATGTCAACTGAGCATCCACATCGGCCGGTACACCAGAGGGGTACTGTAAAAAAACTATTAAGTGACTCTACAACAGCTTAGTATATTTTTTTTCTTCTGAATGGTCATAGATACTTTGTTAGAATCCAAGACCTCACTCTAACATGTCCACGCATGCAGCCATTAAGCAATAGGCAAAATATATGTGAACTTTGCTTTTCTTGCCTGACTACCTATGTGTTGGATGCCATAATGTTCCTTAATTTTCAAGACTTTCTTCACCCATCAGGATTATTTCGTAGATTCTGAAACCAACAGAAAAATTGGTTGCTTCAATATTCATTTTGGAGGATGCACAATAACATTCCTTCATTTATCTCTAATTAAATATTCATTGTCCATTATATGTAAGTTCCTTTATTGCATCCTTTACGTGTCAAGTGAAATACAATGAGAAACATTTCCAATGTTTAATGAGTTCCTTTCTGCAGCATATAATGGATCCGAAACCTGTCACGTCCACATGGATTGTCCCCACTATGAGCTCCAAACAGATAATAAATGGCAAAATCATGTCTCAGCTTGCAGGTTCAACTGATCATTTATCAAATGGTTTCCATACCACTTTTTCAATTTAATGAAGACTACCACTTGCAAATTCATTAAACCTTCTCCATTCAACGATAGAATGTAAGGATTTCATGATCATCCCGATTGCATGTCTCACAGGCAGTCAATCTCACTGCTGCTAATTGAAAGGATAAGGAATCAATCTTCTTCCTCTCACTCTTCCACTTCAAGGGCTTTCTTAAGAATGATCGACATCAAATAAATAAATAAATAAATAATCAATGTCAGCCTCAAGCAGAAAAATGGGTTCACTTTCAAGCATCGTGTGCTTCAAGGAATCCAGCACTTTTTTATTAACAGTGAGTGAGAGAGAGTGAAAAGATTTGAGCCCAAAGAAAAAAGGGGGTAGGGAGGGTGAGAGGGAGGGAGGGATAACATAAATTGTCAAGAGCCTAACTAAACACAATTAATCAACTTATAAAAGAAAATTGATTCAAAGTATGATATAAGTTGGCAAAGGCATATGAAATGTCAAAAAGCAATAAGAACGGACCTCTTGTTGCATTGTAGAAATATATACCATAGCTAATGGCACTACCAAATAAGGAAGTGTACAAAAGTGCCAGAAGATCATTGGATGTCAGATCCTTGATATTTCCAGTAATCGCAGGATCATGGTTAAGTACTGCAATTGCCAAAAGAGGAAATCCACCAATGACCATGTGCTGCAGTGAAAGGAAACATTAGATGTGAGATCCTTGATATGTCCAGCAATGGCAGGATCATGGTTAAGTACTAAAAGTGCCAAAGGGGGAGCTACACCAATGACCATGTGCTTCAGTCAAAGGAGACATTAGCAGACTAACATCAGCCAGGAAAGGAGGTTATTCAGCCCAATAATTCTTTTAATGAGAAATCTTGCAATTTTTTCAAATTCACTGCAATTGAAGAGAAAGAAAATGTCATTCTGTAATTGCAAGAATACATTTTTCTTGGTTTTTGCTTGAGCTCCTGATTTTACAGTTTACAGTTGTGCTGCAGTCTAGCTGCAAACAGAATCAAATAATTCCACTTACGTAAAAGATTATATTTATTCTCAGTGTTTGTTATAAATTTAATTGTTGTATAAAAGTAATTTAGGGATTAGTTTTAACTGCATCATAACAGAACTCGGGGAAAAAATTAGTATCAGCCATCTCTTCCTTTACTTAACTCGTGCAAGCAGACTAGGAATATAAGAAATGAAAATCTTCTTCGATAAGTTGCACAGAATGACAACTAGATTGACAGGAGAGAACAAACCCATCCAGTTGCCATGACAGGATCGGAGTACTTTGTCACCCATCGAACCATGACAGTACCTACAGCCATGCTTTGAGCTGCGAGTAGCATCCACCACTCCCCACTTCCCCAAATCGTGGATCCATCTTCAAATGAAAGGGAAGGAACCTGGTACAAGAATTATTTACTGCTGAACTTCTGTTGCAGTGGATTAATTAACTTTTTATCGAAATTTGGTTGATTTATAAAACTAAGGAATCATAAGTCAACAACTGACCTCAACAAGTAGGAGTCCTACAACACCAGCTACAAGACCAGCAGCTCCCACTACACCAATAGATTCACCAAAAAATAATGTTGCAAGTACTGCCACTGTTAAAGGCTGTGAATCAATGATAACCTACAATACAGTTTTCGGTTAGATCACTACCCATTGAATTGAAACAGAAACCACGCTATGGTGCAGACATGTACTTTGGAAATTATTTGCAGGGATTATTGATGCAAGACCAAAATGCATGGACGGAGCTGTCCAGAAAAGCTTGAAGTTGTGAAGCAACAAAACTACTCCCTGTATAATGGCACTCAAAAGAGTCCCAGTATACAGAGAATACTTTTTCATTGGCAAGGGAATAATAAAAATAAAAGTACTTTTTCTTTTGCAAGGGAATAATATAAGTACTACCTATATAATGGGACTCAGAAGAGTGCCAAAGAGAATAATTTTTCCCGAGAAAATAATTGGGAAAAAGGAGGACAGATCATGTTCTCAATCCTAATATAGTAGGATATGGCTCTGACAGTGATGAAAACAACTGAAGCAAAAATTAAGCCACAGCTTCCAGCCCACGGGTTGATCTGCAGAGAATGTACTGGACAGCTCTCTTAAGTGACACAAAGACTAGGTACAGTTGAAGTCTCCAGTCCTAATATAGTTAAGGCTCGGATAGCAAATAAAAAATGAAAGAAGCCAGACTGAGGCTACAAAGTGGACAGCTATCTCGAAACTAGGTACATCATACTGGCAGTAACAAAGACGAAGAAGCTTGGGACGGAAACAACTTTCACAAATCCAGAGTAGTGTTCTGGCTAGGCAGAGTACATAACATTCCTAAGAACCTGACGAGGAATAGCACAAAAAAATAAGGATGAGAACAAGGCATGGATGAAGTATGTAAAATTTAAAATGAAGGACATACACTACCCAATCCAGCTGACGTTTTCTGCAAACCTTGCGCAAGAAATCCCTGTCAAATAGCATCTGGGATAAGTGACTTAAAAAACCATAAAAAAAAATTAAAACTTGGAGCCAACAGTAATCACAACACATCTACGTCAGTTATAAATGTTGTCAGAGGAAATCACCTGAAAACAGGTGGCATCAATAGCTCCAAAAAGAAGGATGGAAAACCATGCTGCTAAGCCAGAAGGGTTCTTCCTCCCTGTCAAGGTTGCAAAAGAAACGAGCAAGACCCCGGCAGGAATTAGGCGAAATGCGGATACAAAGAAGGGGCCAGCCTTAGGCAAGACCTCTTTCATGGCAACCATCGCCGTTCCCCAGAAGAAAAAGGGGGAAATGAGTAGGAGCGATTCCCAGATTCGGTAAAGAAAAGAAGAAGACTGAGATTGGTCAAGGTCGAGTTGAAGGTCAACAGGACGCAATCTTTTAGTTTGCTGATCAGAGACAGGGGCGGAGTCGGGAGCATTTGTATCCAGCAAAGGATTAGCTTCACAGTCCTCCTCCCCCTTGGAAGGAGGAAGAGAAACAGCAACACATTCAACGTCAGTGCCAGTGCCGACGCAGTCGATCATCTCGGCTCTATCGGAGGGACTCCGCTGGCTCTGACAAATTAGGACCAAAGGAAGACTCTTGAGAGAGCAACCGGTATTGTTGAAGTCGGTAGAAGAATGAAAGGGAACAGGCGGTGGCGATCTACGACCAGAGCTTCTACGATGCGGTAGCAATATCCTGGGACCTGGTCCCCTTCCCTTCAGGTGTATCGTTGACGATTGCGGAGTTTTTTTATGTTTCAACGAGTATAACTGACATACTGGAAAGACGTGAAATGTATTCGCTGTCGAGTGAAGACGAGAGGAGGAAGAGGATGCCGTTGACATGGCCGTTTCAAGGGCCATTAGGTGCAAGCAAAGCAAGCGGCGTGACCGGCCGACAGCTTTGAAATAAAAAAGAAAGAACTCCTACTCTAGTAACGTACAACGGACGGGAAGACGGTCATTCCTATTCGTCCGAAGATTAAGCTACCTGAATTGCCGTTCAGCCGCGCGTTCTGAAACACTTGCAGAGGTTTTCTTCAATCTACGAATGGCCGTCTAGATTTTGTTGGTCACTGCCACGGTGCTTCCCGGTCGTCGAACGGGAACGAGCACGTTCATCTCTCAGATGCATTTGCCGTTAAGTGGAGAAGGAGAAGAGACGATTTATCGCTCTTTATGTGACACGTGTTTCAATGGATTAGCATTTGGAACCCTCCTGGTTCTTAGGTGTGGCTCAGAATAGGGCCATGAATAGGGCGCTTCCATGAGCACTCAAGCTTACATAGCACGTTACGGGGGTCACGGGGTTGGATTCAATGCCAACTTAACTCCGTGCGGCACTTGGCTTTTACTCCTTTTCAACCTTCTATGGGCGAGGAGGAACCAAGTTAAGCCTGAGACACAGGGATCTAGTTCTTGATGTTGTAAGCGAATGAACTCAAAACGATGCAGCGGAATAAGGTTGCACAGCAGAATTGATAAGGTGAAGCGCAGCAATGAGCGGAAGGAGAAGAACAAGAGAAGTAAGGGAAAATTACTTCATTACCTCTAAATGGAAGAACATACAAAGGGGCAAGGTGTAGCCCAACCGTCTTCACGACTCTAGCGTGAGTCTTCACGTGTAGGCCTAACTCCTACACGTTCTAAGCCCTTAAGCAATACGGACCTCTAAGGTCGAAACCAGAAGAAGAAGTGAAACCCGAATGAATGCTTTACACCTTCCCCAAGGCCTCTATTTATAGGCTAACTAGTGAACAAAAACCCTTAAATGAATCCTAGCGAGACTAGGAGACGTCCTCCCTCAATAGGGAGGTTTCCAAGTCCAGAAAACCTCCTTCCTTGGATAGAATCAACCAGATTCGGATCCCCTGATTTGTGGGCAATCAGTTCCATACCTGATCCCTGATTTCTATGGAAATCCTCATCAAATTTGTGTAGCAATCCTTGTGCTCGTCCATATCTGGTAGGTGATCGAGTCCTGCCTCTTTGGGGCTCCTCCCGCTGTATAAATCCTCCTAAGATCACGAACTAACTCCTTGAAATCATGGACTTACCTTATCGGCAAATATGCATTACGCATATGTCAAATTTATAGGCGTTGGAAAGCTTATTTAGTCAGGTTTCCAACGGTATATGACATGCCCATATGTGGCATAATGTGGGTCCCATCTGGGCCCACCGAATCGTTCGGGGTCCGAACCCCATTTTCCGACTTAGTCGGTTTTGGGCCATCTTGGTGTGGTGCGCGCTGCTGCGCGCTGCTGCCGCTGCAGCAGCGCTGCTGCCTCCTGCAGCTTAGCGCGCGCGCGCTGCCTCCTGCAGCTTAGCGCGGTGCGCTGCCTCCTGCAGCTTAGCGCGGTGCGCTGCGCGGGTGTCTCCTGCAGCCCGGGCGCGCGCGCGGATGATTCATGTTGGGCGGGCGTGCGCTTGTAACCAGGTGCCGCACGGTGCGAGTGTGCTACCCCGAATAGAAATACATCCGGGGGCGTTTTCTCATAACCCTGCATAGGGTTTCTATGGCGCGCGTGGGCGCGCACTATCGTGGGCGCTTTTGCCCTTGTGTGCGTGTAATGATGCCTCTCTGGCGCATGCTGTGGGCCATCTTGGCCTTGCCATATAGTGGTCATTTGGGGTTCTGAGGATCCCATGTCAGAGCCTTTTGACATACTCCCCCACCTATAATATCGACGTCCTCGTCGATGGTCTTTCTTTGGGGGTCTCTTTTTCCATGGTGCCCCACGCGCCTCCTGTAGTTTTGCGAAGGGCGTTGGTATGTAGGCAGTGGTGTCCAACAGCATCTAGGACACGTTCCGATGAGCACGACTTCGCAGGTTGGCTCTTCCTGGAGAACATGGAATCTCCCACTTCGAAGATTTCCTTCCGTTCCCCTTGGTTTAACAGGAGGAGGATGGGCGTTAGGGGCCCTTTTCCTTTTATCCTGTACCCACCTTTCAGTGGTCCTCCTTTTGGGTTTGGCCCTGATGTAGGATGGCGTTTTGGGGAAATTAGGGGAATTTCCCCCCGTCTGTTGCCATAGAGGGCTGCTTGGAGGAATGAAATCTGTAAGGGTGGGTTTGGGAGGTGCGTACCTCCTGGCCAAAGGTAGCCTTTTCGGCTTCATATATTGCCTATCTGGGGCCTTTCTCCATGGAATGGTGTTCCTGTGATGGTGCACTGGAACTGATTGCTGGCGTATGCTAGAGAGTAATCTTACTGAGCCCATTTGCGGCTCTTCTTCTTCTTCTTCATGGTCATCAGAGAGTTCTCCGTTGGCGACAGCATTCAGAAGCCTTTGCTTCTTTGGGCAATTATTTGCCATATGTGGTCCATCGCAGATGAAACATTTTCCAAACTTGTTGGTCGTTCCTAAAGTCTTCTCGAAGCGACCCCTGTTGTCTCTTCCAGCTGGTCTCCTGTCTGGCCTCCGGCTTTGATCTGCTGGCCTCGGCCTTTGACTTCCGGCGTTGTGAGAGTCTTTATTGGCGCTTTTGGTGACTTCGTAGTTGGATTCGTACTCGGTGAGTTTTTTTGCGGTGGATATAACTGTGGCCAAGGTTTTTACCTCTCTCCTTCGTATTTCCTGTTTTGCCCACGGTTTGAGGCCAGCAAGGAAATCGAACACACCAATACGTGGACACTCACACACACACACACACAAGAATCCATTCGCACACACACACACACTCCCACACACACACCCTCTCACCAATGCTTGCACACACACACAAACTCACACACCAATGCCAGCAAGCGCACACAGACACCCACCATTGCGCACACTCACTCACCAATGCGAGCACACACACACTCACCCACCAATGCTTGCATACTCACATACACACTCACACACTAACACACACACACACACAAATGCTTACACAAACTCACACACAAACACAGACACACTCAAAAATGCTAACACATACACACACAAACACACATACACAGACACAAACACACAAACACACTCTCACACACACACACATACAAACTCAAAAACAAACAGAGACACACATGCAGACATCCACTCACACACACTCGCTTACACACACACACTCACACACATACCAAAGCTTGCACACACACACACGCACACACCAATGCTTAAACACACACATTCAAAAACACACACACACCATTGCTTGAACACACACACCCACATACAAACACACGCACAACAACGCACACACACACACCAATCCTAGCATTGGTGTGAGTGTGTGAGAAAATGGTTTGTGTTTGTGTGTGCAAGCATTGGTGTGTGTGTGTGTTTGTATGTGTATGTGTGTGTGTGTGTTTGTTTGTGTCAGTGTAAGTGAGAGGGCGTGTGCTTGTATTGTGTGAGTGTGTGAGTGTATGAGTGTGTGAGTGTGTGTTTATCAGTTTGCATTCATTGGTGTGTGAGCATTGTGTGTGTGTGTGTGCAAGCACTGGTGTGTGGGTGTGTTCATGTGTGTGCGTGTGCATGTTTGTGTGTGTGTGCAAGAATAGGTCTGTTTGTCTATGTTGGTGTGTGTGAGCTATTATTGTCCTCGTCTCCTCTAGGACACTTTTAGAGAAAGTAATGGAAGATTTTTGCGGGTTAAATTGTTGGCCTGAGTATTCCTCATATGTATAGGATGGTCCTTATAGATTCTGCTGATTCCTGATTTGGTGAGCGAAATATCAGGGTATCATCAACATAGTTGAGATTACAAACTTTCTCCAAAATGGGCAAAGGGTGCCAAGGGATGATTTGATTTTCTATTATGGAAATTTTGAATTTTTTCTGAGAGGAATTCAATAGCTAGGATGGAAAGGGCAGGTGGTAGCGGGTCTCCTTGCCGGAACCCGCATAAAGGGGAGGAGTATGAGGGTGAACCATTAATTAAAACTTGGCATGAGGTAGTTTTAAGGCATGACATGATGAGTTTTTGCCATAGAGGTTGTAACTGGAATTCTTTTAAAGTGTGTTCATTAAAAGACCAGGACAATGTGTCAAAAGCCTTTCATAAATCTATTTTTGTTCCAAAATATACATGCTTTTTCCAATTCGATATTTGTCTACCTTCAATGAAAGTCGTGAAAATCTCATGGGTCATGAGTATATGATTAGATATTTGTCTGCCTTTAATTAAAGGTGCTTGTGTATGGGATATTATTTTTGGAAGGATAATCTTAAGGCGGGTGGCTAGGATCTTGGTGAATAAACTATATATCACACTACAATGGCTTATTGGCATGTAGTCATTAAGTGTTTTAAGGTGCTCAAACTTAGGTATTAGAACTAGAAAAGTATTATTTAAGTTTGGTTCCATGTTCCTAGCAAAGAAATTACTTTGTAGATTCTTTAGAAGGTCATCTTTTACTAATGGCCAGTGATGTTTAAAGAAAATGGGCTAAAAACCATCGGGTCTTGGAGAATAGGGCCACTCGAAGCTCCTTTAGCGTAATTTTCTTGGACAATAGTTTTTGTTGGGTAATTGAGTGGAAATAGGGTAAAAAGGAGATGTATGACAGTTTGAACGTTGGGAATATTTTTGTGGAGAAAAATCAAACTATTTCTTTAAATTCTTGATCAGTTTCAAGTAGGGCTCCATCAGGGGCTTCCAACTGGTTAATTTTATTCATATGAGCCCTTACTCTTACAAAGGAGATGTTCTGCCTAGCTTGTCAAAATAGGCGTGGATGTATAACTCTAATGAGTTTTATAATTTCATGTTGGAGTTCTCTTTGGCTATTAATGTGTGGTCCATGAGCAGGGTTTGTGAAGAATTTTGGGTTAATGATAGCTGCTTTGATTTTTCTCTTATTTTAATATGAAAATTTCCAAATGAATTTTTATTCTAGTGTATGAGATCATTTGTTATTTTTCTATGCCATGAGGAAGAGCTTTGGAGGGGGAGTCGAGAGATGTGGATGGGTGACCATAGACCAAGCCAAATTTACTACTTGGTCGTAACCGATTTTGTCTCTCAACATGGCTTTGTACCTGAATGGCCTGTTTTCTGGAGGTTGGGTTCGAGTGGCTACTAATAGGAGGCAGTGATCCAACCGAATTCTTTGTAGGGTCCATATGGAGGTCCTTGGTCAGATATGAAGCCATCTATCATTGACTAAGGCTCAATCTAATCTTGTCATTACTAGCTTTTCGGCCTTTCTTGCATTAGACCATGTAGATTTTACACCCTTAATCCAAGAGTATTCCATCCTCCTCTATTTATAAATGCTTTAAAGTCTCTATGTTCCCAAAATGATGATGGGGTGGCCGAATATTTATCGTTGGCTCTTACGGTGGTATTATAATCTCCAATTATCATCATTGGAGTTCTAAGGTGTGTACTGTGCATAAAAGTGACGAAATAGCTTGTTGAGCCAAGGGGCTTTGTACCCCTCTAATATTCCAAATTGTTGTAATATACATAAAAATAACTAGAGGGGCCAAATTTAACTCCCCTGCCGACGCAGGCTGAGTAGTTTGTAGTTGTTCTGAATCTGGCTATGCAAGTCGACATAACAAGTAAGATGAAGATCAGCTGCTCTCTTCTTTCCCTGGTCTTATCCAGCAGGCCTTCAGGCCAGGGCATAGGGGGTGGGGATTCTTCATATTCCGTTGTTGTTTCATAGATTGGGAGGGTTCCTTTTATGCAGTGTAAAAGGCCGGATTGTGTAGAGTCTGTTGGTATTCTTGGAGAGCAGACAATAGGGTTTCTGGATTTAGAAACATCTGGGGTCTGATTTTCAGGATAGTGTTTTGCGGCCATACTTGGAAGTCGAGAGGTGATGTGGGAGAGGATCAGTTTTTTAGGGATTCTGTGGAGCGGTCAAAGGCAAATGAATTATGTGGGGCCACCGGGTATATGTCAGCTGGATTTCTCATTCTCTAATCAGTGTTTCTTGGTCCCTATCCATCGTGGCGCAAAGGGTCAGCCGAAGAATTGGGTGCATGGGGGCCTGATCGAAGTCTATTGCGCCTAAGCTGAATGACTTGCCAGTCGTCTGCAGGGTCGGTATTTGGATCTCTTGGGGGTGGATGGAGGAGTTCCATATGACTGTCGGGTGGCACACTTCAACATTCTATCGTTGCATGCCCCTCTCGGCGACAGTGGGTGCCATTCTTTGGGTGACCTTTGTTGTAAAATGGCAACCATTAAGAGGTTTCAGGCATGGTCTACTATCACACCTTGTATTTCTTCTTCTAGCAGTTTAACCTCAACCTTGACTCGAGCAAAAGCTCGACCATTCGGGTTTGCTCTTGTAGCGGTGTCCATACCCAGGTAGCGGCCTAGAGGGTCAACCACCAGGGTGAGGGTTTCTTCATGAAAGAGGGGGGTGGGAGGTTTGTCATCTTAACCCAAACTGTAGCAACATTAAACACATATGTTTCCACGTGAAAATCACGGTTACGGGAAAATGAAGATGGGGACTCTCTGATTTTAATTGGATAAATATCAAGGAGGGCTTCACAGTGTTCTGTGTAGGGAGACGAAGGGAGAAGTACCCCCTTCCAAGTGGAGAAACTATGACGTCCGGGTCTAAAAGATATCATCATCGATGATGATATTGCATGATGTTCTGGAGGGTTGTTACTATGTAACTAGGAGTTCCGGACACTTTACCGGCAAAGATCACTACCACAGAGTGTTGCATGTTAAGGAGGCCTCTTTTCGAGCATTCTCGGGTAATGACTACCCTGTAAAGATTATCCGCTAGCTAGCGAGTTTACTAGCATGATTCTATTGGCTGTTGGGGGTTGTATGGGGTGTGGTGAGGCAGAGTTTGGACGCGAGGATGACTGGTTTTCTCTCAAAGGGGCTGTGGTTGAGATACCTGCAGCATGCATGGGTCGGATTTCTTGAGGCGGCTGTTTGGAGGCTTGACCTTCCATGGAGTTGTTTCGGGTGGTTACAAGTTGCATGCGAACTGGAGAGGGTTGAAAGTTGACAACTGGAGGTAGATTTCATAAGGCTTGTGTGGGAGAGGTAGCAAGAACGGGAGTGAGGTAGTGAGGTTGAGAGGTTTTTACAGCTAGAAAGTGAACCAGGATGAGGAGTTAGCGATAGGAATTAAGTACTAAAATGGTGGAGCAGGTGTCAATATGGGGAAGGGCACGCCTCGAGAAGGGATTTGATGGTGAAGCAGCCTGGGGTCTAATAAAAAACAGGTTATGTGATTATCCAGGCTTCTGGTTTTGGGAGATTGAAATATTTGGCTAGAGGGATGCAAGTCTGATATGACTGGGGTATGAAAAGGGTTTGAATGCGTTAGCAATAAGTTAGGCTTAATATATATGGTTAGTCTTAGGAGATTAAGGGGATTTCGATCTTTTTTGTGATATAGTTTGGTATAAGGATAAATGATCCTAATTAATAGACTATCAAAAAGATAAGTCATACAAGAGGATATTACACTTATACATACTCGTCGAATGAGGGATCATGTGCATGGGAGCTTTCGCCAGAGACTCAATAAAGTTGTTTCCTGGTATATGGGGAGATGAAACAAATCGGTTTACAAATACTTTCCGTAATATGAAATTTGAAATATTTGTAAAAGAGGTGCATGAATCATATATAATATGTTTTGTAGGATACAAAGAGTTATAAGAAGAAGTAGGTTCATAGTAAGAAAAAAGGATCCAGCTCTGTGTGGGCATGCAAAAGTAGAAATGTCATTCTTGTGATGAACAGTTTTTGTAGGACATCGAGTTGGAAAAGAAGTGTTGAGTTGATTAGGGACGATATGTTCTGGAGAGAAGTTGGTTTGGTTTGCATACCTAAAGAGTAGTGAAAAAAATTATAACTTGGATTCCCTTGTCCTCTGAATTAGTTCTTTCTTGAACCGATATTGTTGATGTTGTGAGAAGATGGGGGTCTGCACTTGAAGCGATGAATTCCTTGAAGCTAAGTGTATTTCTGGTGTAATTGGAATAGTAGTGGCGATTGTAGAGAGATTTTCAAGGTTGATTTGGTGATGCAGAGTGGAGTTGGTATGGAAGAGCTGTGTCGTCATCTTCCGTATAATGATGTAAATAGAACCACACACACGTGAGGGGTATTTTTGTAATTATGTAACTCTTTTATTATTAATATAAGGAGAATGCTCATCTATTTAAAGAGATCACGTGCACTGTGTCTCGGGACAGGAGTCCATAGAAAAAACTAGAATATTTATTCTAGCACATGTGCGACTTTACCTTAGTCTTGTTCCAAGCTTGTCACTGACCAATAATGGGTCGACAGTGAAGTAATTCCACCAGCACGTCGTACCCAAGAGAGAGAAGATGTAGCTATATAATTAAACAAATTTGTACAACTCCAAAGATAGGAAAAACGATTTTGTTTACCTTAGAATATTAATGGTTACAAGATGAACCCTAATGCCTTTTTACCTTTGGATCACATGTCTGGTTAGTGGAAAATGTGCTGCATTATTAGACCATATTCTATAGTGAGTTGAGGTCATTCTCACTTACTTTTGGTGTTTATTTGTAGATTTAGGTGCCAAAATGAGGAAAACGCCAACTAAGAAGGATGGGGTAACACATAAGCCGGCGCCATATGGCGTCAAATTGGAGGCCATGGCCCCAAGTAAAGAAGCAACAATATAAGCGATGCCTATGGCACCAGAGTCGATGCAACGACACCAGAGTGAAGATTGAAGAAGCAGAGTAGCTGACGCCACATGGCACCAAGACCAAAGCTGCGGCGTTGCGTGAATGAAGACAACGAGCAAGGAAATAATGGTTAAGTGTCGAGCGCCTTGGCGCCAGACTCAACGCTCAGAGCAGGAGTGCTCGTCCTCACAAGTTCAGCGCCCAGGTGACTGAACCCAGCCCAGGAGCGTTGCGGCATGAAGGAACGAAATGCGTGATGTCACAGAATCGTATGGCGTTATGCTCAGCGCCAAGACTTCGCGCCATAGGAAGAGTCCGACGCCACGTGGCGTCAAATCACTTAGGGCACTAAAAAAAAGAGAAATCTTTCAGACTCACCTATAAATTGGCATTATAAACGCACTTTGGATATTGGGCCTCCTCACTCTAAAGGCTGAGCAAGCTTTGGGGGAGAGGAGAACACTCCTGAGGAGCAAGGGAAGGACGAAGGAGCGAATTTGGGAGTTGAAGGAAAATTCTTCTCTCTCTTTTATCTCTGTATTCTATCTATTAGGTGTTGTTAGCTACTATGCCTTGTACGGATTGAGATTGTGATTTTTACTAATCTAGATTATGCCTAGCTAAGCTCCTTTAGGGGGGTTCGTATGGTAATGTGATATTCGGAAAAGATTATGTAATTTTGGTTCCATTTAGTGTAATCTATCTTTGATTTAGTGTGGTTGGCATTATGGGATGCATTGTATTCGATGGGATTGATGACCTAATCGTATAAATCCGATGTCCTCATTGAGACAGAGAGGGTATACGAGTATAAAAACCATCCAACCTGCGTGTGATCCCCAAATCGACTGCAATCGCACAGTGGCAAGTGAGGGGTGCGCCAATGGACTGTGAGAGAAGCGTCTAGACACATGTGGTCGTGTTGGCTGAGATGATTGGCCTTTGATTTAGTTCCTTGACCTCGAGAGACAAATAGGGATAAGAAGGGAGGCACAGTCGGAGCACCTCAAGAGAGGGTTACGTATACTGAATTCCACATCCGCTAATGAGCTATAGGTATTACACACCATATTGAATTTGCATGAATCCCCCAATTAGCACATGAATGCACATCCCCCTGACTCCAATTCTTCAAGTCTCTATTTGTGTATGAGCGTGAATCACTTTAGGCAACTGCCGTAGTTAATTAGTTAAAATCTTTTTTGTAGTCTTTACATTTGGATAGTTGTGACAACTCTCTTTTATTTCGGTAGTTAGTATATTTGTAGAGAATTCAGTGGTTAGTAAGTAGTACAAATCCTCGTGGGATTGATCTGGACTTGTCCAGTATATTACTTGGTGCAACACGTGCGCTTGCATGCGGGCTAATCTTTATAGTGTCGTTTGTGCCGAACAAAGTTTTTGGCGCCGTTGCCGGGGACTAGTTACTACTATTAGCTTTGGGCTCTATAGTTGTAATCTAGCTTAGAGTAATTTTTGTAATTTGACTAACATAGTTGCATGCTTAGTGTAGCTTAATTTCGCTAGTTTGCTTGTTAATTTAGATAGTTTGTTGGATAGTGTAATTGTGTTTGTGAGTTTTTTATTGTATTGTGTGAAATTTTGTTTTGGTGTGTTTGTAGTTTTTATATGTTAGTTGAAGTCTGTTGTTGAGCCGAATTGTTATTCTTTCTTTCTCTTGTTTATACAAGAAGGTAGAGGGCTATCCTTGCTTTCCTACAATCCTGAAATTGAAAGGACAGCATGGGCGAATATAAGGCACCATGGTTTATCAAGAAGAGAGGAAGATATAGTTGAAGAAGAGCCAAGAAGTTTGAGAGATTTTGTTGTGACTAATGGTGGAGGGACCACCTTCTATAATGAACTGCAGAACCAAACAAGAACCATTATTGATGCAGCCGCGGGAGGAGCACTTATGCACAAATCTATTGATGAAGTGTACGACCAGTTGGAAAACATGACTGCCAACAACTATCACTAAAACACCAAAAGACCAAGGAGCATGCCTGTCCAGGGCCAAAGTTCAAGAATGGCAGTTGGAGTCTACGAGGTAGACACCAACACAGCAATCAGAATTCAGATAGACACCTTGAAAAAGAAAATAGCAGCCTTGGAGGTAATGCCTGCACAGAGCCCGTTCGTATGCTGTGAATTATGTGGTGGTGGTGGACATGGAGTTGAGGTATGCACATCCACTGTGGAGAGTGTGCAATATGTTGGAACGACCCGTATTGCAACTCCGACTATCCCGGCTGGAGAAACCAACTAAAATGGAGAAGTGAGCAAGGAAATATAGCAGGACCGACTCAAGCTGAGAGACCAAATTCCAACAATGAGTTGTCGCTTAAGTTGGTACTAAGCCATGATGCATCCTCGAGAAATATAGAAGTCCAAATGGGATAATTGGCCAAGCCATAAATGAAAGACCGAAGGGATCTCTCCCCTGTGACACAATGAAGAATAAGTAGAAAGAAGATAACGATGAAATAGAGCGCTGCAATGTAGTGTTGGCTAGGGAGACACTAGCACAAATGGAAATGGAATAAGTGAATCAAGAGTTCACTCTGGAAGAAGAAAATGAGTATGATTCCCTCTCCTTTGAATAGAGCCAATCTCACTCTTACTATGAAGAAAATGAAGTAGAACAGTCTCAGACATCTCCCTTTGAATGGGTTGAGATCGACGAGACTAAGTTATATGAGGAAGAAAGTAAAGAGGAAGATTTGGGCTTTGATTCCCAACCAACACCGATATGGAGACTAGAGGAAGAACTCTAGCAAAAGTTAAGTCTAACAGAGCCAAACCAGATTCCTCCCTTATTGGATTTGAGAAATGAAGAGTACTTGAATTGGTCAAGTGAAGAAGAGATAGGAGAAAGAATGGTTTGGCCACCACCTACTGTTGAAGAAAAAAGTGAAGAGATAGAGGAATTTAAACCTCCGAAGCAGCATGAAGTTTCCACGAAACTTCATAACGGCATCCCTTTTTGTAAAAAACCTGAGGACACTTCTGAATGGAAGATACATGGAGAAGATGGATGTAGCAATTGGAGAGAAAAATGCTCACCAAAAGAGAAATACCCATGGAGCTTTGCCATACTATGCACAATAGGACCCACACAATCGATGCCACTCTACGTGATCTTGGGGATAGTATTAATATTATGCCTTTCAGTATATTCAAGAGGTTGGGTCTTAGTGAACCTCCCCCTACAGATGTGAAGATCATACTAGCTGATGGTTCCATCAGGTACCCAAGGGGAATTTTGGAGAATGTGCTGGTCAAGATAAATGGGCTTATCTTTCCAACTGACTTTTTGGTGATAGATGTGCAAGAAGGGATAGAAATGCCTCTCATTCTTGGCTGACCGTTCCTAGCTGCTACTCAAACAATTATTGATGTAGAGGAAGGAAACATCACCATGAGATTGAGGTATCCTTTATTATGCCTAAAGCCATGAAGAAGAACAAAAGGGAAAGTCAAATGGTGAAACACCCTTTGGAGTTGGCAAGGGAGGTGCTCAAGATTATGCCTCCGGAAAGAGGTTTAGATCCCTGTGTGTTAAGGGCAATTTGCCTTATGAAGAGAAAGGGTGGTTTTAAATGGATGGGTGGTGTAGAACCACAAGAGAAGTCGGAATAAGCTCCAACCCATACTTAGTTGAGCGTGGGAAGCTTAGGGAGGAGAAGCTTAGAGAGCTGAGAAGGCTAGAGGAAGATGAATTAAGTATCCCACGAAGAATGAAGAAGAAAGAACCTTCACTCCCCAAGAAGCTGCTTAACCCAGCTGAGAAGGTCAATGGGAAGAGCTTGAACAAAAAAGGGAGTGTTGTGAGTTACAATGTCTCTTCCAACTCAATTTTAGATCTTGAATAGGTTTATGGTTAGTTTGAGAAAGTCTTACCAAAGACTTTTAAAATTGGTCTTTCTTGGGAGGTAACCAATGTTTTGTACATAAAATTTTGAGAAAGAATAGATTTAGACGTACTGAGTTAGGAGTGACTCAATTTTGGTAAGAGCATGCCTTAAAAGTACTTCTTTAACAGGTGTGAAGTATACTTGAGTCGACTCTCAAGAGTTAGCAAAAATTGAGCAATTGCACGAAGTCACAAGGTATTTGAAATTTCAATCTTGATGAGTTTGAATGTTTAATGGTGAATTATGAGTGGGTTAGCTCGGGGAAGGGCAGAAGTCTCAGTGGAGGTAACAGATACAATTTGTGATTTCCCGATAGAGTGGGTGCTGGCAGCAGATGGGACATACTTTCTCTTCCAGAGGTCCAGATTCTAGTCAAAGGCTAAGGTGTGGTTTTACTTCTTCTGCACCCGCTTAATTCGTTGCACACCTCCGATGTTACTTTTGACCAAACATATTTATTATATGCCATCCTAAAAGGTGTGCCGATTGATATTGGGAGAATGATCCACTGCTAGATAAACAGATGTAGAACAGTTGTCAGGCCTGGAATTTACTTTCCCTCCTTTATCACAGAATTATGCAGGGCAGCTCAAACCCCCTACCTCTCTGTTGTTCCACAGGTAAATCCAGTGAAGCTAATCCAGCGGCAACTCATCAAACGATTATAGCACCAGGATGACAGGAGACGTCCTTCAGCTCAGCAGCTTTGAGAGAATATGAGGCAGCAGCGTCAGTTATCTTATGCTCAACAAATGGAGCAAATGGAGCACCAGCTCAACAACCTTGCACATGTCGTTAAACATAATGTTGAGTACATTACTAAGGTGCATGGATGGTGTGCAGCACAAAAATCCTCTCATTTGAGATGATTCCCTGTATACCATACGCCGGAGATGGATTTGGGGCAGCAGGAAGAATAGACAGTGAGAGAGTTGAGTGATAGTGATTACAAGTTAGGTTGTTTTTCATATGAGTCATTGTACATGTATGGTTTAATTCATTCTGACGACAATGACTTGTGGTATTAATTGTAGTCACTGGATCATTATGTTGTTGAATGTATGTAACTGAATGCTCCATTATGGTTAAAAGTATTAGCATTCTATTTCCAAATTTTTTTTGTCATAATTTTCATTGTTAGCTTTTATCTGTTGACTAAACGCTTTAATGAACCCTGTGGTTTTGCATTCCAAACACGAATTTGGGAACCCCATGGAGCAGCAAAGAAGAGCCGACTGCAGGCACAACCAGGGAGTCTCTCACCCCTCTCTATTTCAATTTTTCAATTTAAACACTGAGGACAATGTTTCATTTAAGTATGGGGGTAGGGAATAGCATGCTCTGCCTTAACTGATCCCATTCTATTTTGTATGATTGAATCTATTTCATTGTGAAGTGAAGATTTTCAAAATTGCAACTCTCTTTTAGATTACCAAAATTAACTACTCCATGTGGATGGTCATTAGTTTTATGGTTGTATGAAAGAGTTTAGCAATCCTTAAATATTTTTACAAACCACACACTAACTTGCCAATATAGCTATCTCATTAGTGTTGGGTTTGTGGATGGGATGGTTGTATACACTTAGTCTTCACTCTTTTGATACTAGAACTAGTTGTGAGTGAAGCTCAAGGCGAAATAGATAGAGAAGTGAATCCAAGGAGATAAATTTTGCCACGTTTGGACCGTTTGAGCCTCTGAAGCCACCCTATGCATATTCCCTAGTTACCCTAAAAATATTTGAACCTAAGCACACTACAATTTTTTCAATCTAACCGTTTTTCAAACCACCCCATTATCCTACTTTTGTTTTTATCTTTTTCTTGCATGACCCATCATTCAAGTTGCATAAATGAATCAGGTTGGAGGTGAAACTTTTAAAGGAAAATGAGTTAAAGCAAGTTGAAGGTGGCCTACACAAAACACACACACACACACACACACACACTAACATTTGACCAAGGCTTAAGTTTGGGCGAGTAACTTTGTATTGATAGGGGAGCATCAATTATCTCAATTTGGTTAGATTGTGCAAGCTGAATGATTTAAACTTCAATGATTAAGCTTTTTTTGACTTACCCTGGTCCCTAAGCCCATTACAATCGAGAAAGTCCTAAGGATCTTAGGATCATCTCTCTACAATTAGTGGACAGTGGAGTTTGAAATTAGCTTATGGAATCTTAGTAGTGGATTGAAAAGTGTAAGGAAAGTGGGATAATGGAAAGAGCACATAATGAGAAAAACTATAGAAGTGATTAAATGTGGGGCAAAGAAAAAATTCTTTTAGGTGAGTAAATGCTCTTAAGAAGACCATTCAATAAATGAACCATAATTTGGAGTTTTAATTTTTCTTTTATAGATTTATATTGCATGACTACTGATAATATTTTGATCAGCGAAATAGAATGCTTGGATTTCTGTATTAAGGCCTTTGTTGAAGGACGAGCAAACATTAAAGTTTGGGGGTATTTGGTTAGAGGAAAATGTGTTGCATTTTTAGACCATATTTTATAATGAGTTGAGGTCATTCTCACTGACTTTTGGTGTTTATTTGTAGGTTCAGGTGCCAAAATGAGGAAAACACCAAGTGAAGAAGGATGGAGCTCAATTATGGAATTCTGGCCTAAAAACACTCCGTTTTGGAGCAATACAAAAGCCGGCGCCACATGGCGCCAGATTGGAGGCCATGGTGACCCGTAGAGAACCAACAATATAAGCGCCCACATGGTGCCAGAGTCAAAGCCACGACATTAGAGTGAAGATTGCAGAAGCAAAGTGGCTAACGCCACTTGGAACCAAGACCAAAGTTGCGGCTTCATGTGCATGAAGACTGTGACCTAGGAAAAATGGCTAATCCTCGAGCACCTCAGCGGTTGACTCACCTCAGGGGCTCTACGAGCACCATAACGTTTCTGGGTAGCGTGGCTTGGCCCGTGATTTCAGCGCAGGAGCTCTCATTGTCGCTCATCTAGTGCAATGGCTGCCGATCTTAGTGCAGGAGAGCTCGTCCTCACATGTTCAGTGCCCTGGAAACCGAACCCAGAGCTGGAGCACTGGTGGCACAAAGGAACGCAAAGTGCAACAATGTCACAGAATCATATGGCGGCATGCTTATCGCCAAAACTTGGCGCCACAGGAAGAGTCCGATGCCACATGGTGTCAGATCACTTAGGACACTAAAAAAGGGAAATCTTTCAAGCTCCCCTATAAATAAGCGTTATAAATACACTTTGGATATCGCGCCTCCACACCCTAAAGCTGAGCTAGCGTCAGAGGAAAGGAGAACACTCCTGAGGAGCAAGGGAGGGAAGAAGGAGCGAATTTGGTAGTTGAAGGAAAGTTCTTCTCTCTTTTATCTCTGTATTCATATCTATAGGGAATTTGTTAGCTATTTTGCCTAGTATTGATTCGGATTAGGATTTTTCCGTAATCCAGATTATGTCTAGCTAAACTCATTTTGGAGGGTTCGTGTGGTAATGTGATATTTGGAAATGATTAATGTAATTTTAGTTAGTGTTATCAATCCTTGATTTAGTGTGGTTGGCATTATGGAATGCATTGTATATGATGGGATTGACGACCTCATCGTATAAATCCAATGTCCTCATTGAGGCCGAGAGGGTATACGAGGATAAACACCCTCCAACCAGTGTGTTATCCCCAGATCGACTGCAATTGCACAGTGACTGGTAAGGGGTGCTCGATGGACTTCGAGAGAAGCGTCCAGGAACATGTGATCACGTTGGCTGAGATGATTGGCCTTTGATTTAGTTCCTTGACCTCGAGAGACATATAGGGCTAACGAGGGAGGCACAATTGTAGCACCTTAAGAGAGGGTTACGCGTACTGAATTCCAGATCCCATAACGTGCTATAGGTATTACACACCATACTGAATTTGCATGAATCCCCCAATTATCACATGAATGCACATCGCCCTGACTCCAATTCTTCAAGTCTCTATTCATGTGTGAGCGTATATCACTTTAGGCAACTGCCGTAGTTAATTAGTTAAAATCTTTTTGTGGTCTATACATTAGGATACTTGTGACAACTCTCTTTTATTTCGGTAGTTAGATATAGTTGTAGAGAAAAGTGGTTAGTAAGTAGTACAAATCCTCGTGGGATCGATCTGGACTCGCCTAGTATATTACTTGATGCAATGTGTGCACTACCGAACGAGCAAATATTTATAGTGTCGTTTGAGCCCAACAAAGTTTTTGGTGCCATTAACCGGGACTAGTTACTGCTATTAGCCTTGGTTGTTTGTCTTCTTGAGCAACCCTCCATTGTTTACTACAGGAGATGGGTCACGTAATTGCATTCCATGGGGCATTGGCTGTTTCCTTTGGCATTTCCTTCACTGTACACCTTCTCTTGTCTCCCTTAGTAGCCTTCTACCTTAAGTGGGCCATCACCAAATCATGTCTCCTATGACTTCCTTTCGTGCGTACAGCAATAACTGACAAAGCTTTCCCCATGGCTGTCGTGTCTTCTCCTTTATGGGGTTGCAAGGGGTTGCCTTCACCAAGTCTACACCTTGGCGTGGCGACGGTGGCTTACCTCTTTCTCTCCGAGCGGTAGTAAGGTACTGGCGCTAGTTCTCTAGACATCTTGAAACGACTTGCTGAACGTCATCCTGTAGAGCCCACACAATGATGAGTGAGCCTATGACTAGGGGATTAAATTAAGTTGGACAACCGTAGGCATTTGGGCTGCCATAATGGTCATCTCAGAGATCTCATCACATAGATATTTGTTTTACTGTAGCTTGTGAAAGATGTCGCTCAGACGTTCCTCTGCAAATTCTCTTGATGACATTTCTGCTCCTCTACTTCGCCTCACATTTTGCGCGTTGTCACCATTGAACTTTGAATTCGTTGTGTCGAGTATTGGATACTTAGTTTGGGAGTAGAACTTGCTCTGATTCCAACTATCACGGGGCAGGAGTCGACAGAGAAACTATAGTCTCTGGTCCAACGTGTTAGATGGCCTGAACAGGAGGTCAAAGATGTCAACAAGCATGCATAAGGGCGTGCTTGTAACGGCATAGGCCAAGAGCAACAGCCCTAGAGGCACCAGCACATGCCGGCGCAGAAGAATGAGCACCCTACTAGCTGAACAGCAGTGTGCAGTGCGCACATATGCAATCCTCTTCGCATGGTTACGAAGATGCTCCTTGGGTGGACAACTTATCCAAGGTTCCGGACACACACAAGTAGCAGGCTGACAGGGTTGCAAGCAGCAGCCCGCACACACTAATCCGAGTGCGCGCATGCATGCACGCACACCAGCGTGCCTAAGGCCATTTGCAGCCATGGCCAATTGTCCAGAGTAGGGACCCCAATAAGTTCAGGACCCCCTCTTCGGATTCACATTCTGTTAGAATTGGACCATGTGAAACTAGAGGATCAGGAGGTAGGAGAATCCTAGTCTGACGTTGACTTTGGCTTTGATCAGAATACAAAGGCCTGTTTCTAAAATTGACAAGGATACTTGGGTGCCGACAGAGGGAATCCTACACAAGCTGGAGTCATAGATAATCTTTGCAGAATACTTGTTGGAGGGCATATTCTGGCAGAATATATAGGAGGATCCCACTTAGTTGAAAATTCTTAGTTGGCACATTATCAACACATCCGAATAACGTAATCACGAATATGGAAGGTTCGGAAACGGAAGAGGACTCTTGTACAAGTTGCTGGAGATCTTATTCAAGATGAAAACTTATCTTAGGAGTATTAATGAGTTAGGATGCTCCACGGGTAAGGGAAGGACAATCGTAATGGGATTAGGACTGCCCCCGGGTTTTTTACACTAGTTCTCTATAAATAGAGGGGACAGGGATCATCGTAACTTAGTCTTGGGAGGTCTAGAACGTGAGGTTAAATTTTCAAGGTAATGAAGTGCATTTTCCCTATGTATTATCATCTTTAAAGGTAATGAAGTACATTTTCCCTATGTATTATAATCTATGGAGGTCATCGGAGGAACCGGGGGAGAAGCAACAACATCTAAAAAAAAGGTTGTGCAGAGACCTTTACCTTAATATGAATGAGGCAAACCAACATCCACCTTGAGAGTCTAGAGGGGTTATGTGACGATATGGTCACCAAGGAACTCGATGCTCTGGAGGAAGAAAGAGGAGGCACAACAGGAGTAAAAAATCTCATTGAGAAGATCTACACTACTGTGTGGGACCTACAAGGTCACTTGTGGGAGACTAGGAGAGCCATCGAAAAATGGATAGAGTTTGGACAAGCTCCTTGCTTCCACCAGCCAATGGGGCAATTATGTTTGCACTCAAGAGGTGGAATGAGAGCAGCACACAGAAGAGGTAACTCAGGAGGACGACTTGCTCTCTCTACTCAGATAGGTAGAATCAGGGGATATCGGGGTCAAGAAGCCACTCAAGAGGAGATCACTTAGATGGAGGGTGAATTCGCACAGCAGGAAGGGGCAGCCATAATCTATTCCAAGGATATGGACCACAAAGGGCAGAGCTTCGAATAATTTCCATGGCTGCGAGAGATGGCCACCGAAAAGCTCGAATTGAGGAACCATACAACAACTTAATGAGCTAGAACTGGAGTGATTGCTTTATTCCGAACTACACCAGGGGCAAACCTGAGGACTAAGTCGTTGGTAGGACCGAACACAGTCGAGGGCACCTCATGGTCTGGGGGAACACTGTCTGAAAAACCAGTATGGTAATGGGGGTTACGGGCTTTTCAAGAAGATGGGATTGGAAGTAGTGTCAATTCCTCTTGCCAAGAGCTTAAATGAAAAACCACCCCAGTGCCAAGAGGAAGCTAAAATATGCGACCAGGAGGATTGTACAACTGATGGATGCAATGGTATGGATAAGTTTATTGATCCCAAAAGGCCGATCAGGCATATGCTTATGGGGGGCTTGGAGATCGATCCACAGAGTCAGGAGCTCGGCATCTCAAAGCGGGAATCCTCTGGTCTCTCGGTCTACTGCAGACTCGCCGAACTTGCCGAAGCCACCTCCTCTGCCGCTTCCGATTGAAGCTTTGTCGTCTCAGCCTGCTGCCTGCCTTCCTCGGCCTTCGACTGCAGCGGACTTCGCCCTCCCACTCGCCATCGAGACCCGCACACTTGCCGTCGCGGCCCTCATCTCGACGTCGTGGCCCTCGCCTCGCCGTCCCGTTCCTCACCTTGCCATCGTGGTCCTCACCTCGGCGTCATGGCCCCGCTGAAGCCATGGTGGCCCTTTGTAGAAGCCCCTTTGGCTTAGGGTTTTATTCCCCTAAGTTTTTTCTTTCCAAGTTAGCCCGACCCGGATCGTCTCCACTCAGACCGACTCGTTTCGGACTGAACCAGTCCGACCCGGTTCTGTATATATATTATATTATATTTTTCATTTTAAAAAAATGAGTGAAGAGATGACTGGCTTTGAAGTTAAGCCTGTTCATGAAGAAGACAAGGATGACTCATCTGGAAAAATATCTGGTGAAAAATTCAATGGAAAAAATTATCTTTTCTGGGCATGGGCTGATGAAATACATATGGCCCAAGGAAGATATCAAAATTCATCTTTGAAGAACCTCCTGAATGGAGAACTGAAGCTTGGACTATCGGTAATCAGATGGTTATGTCATTGATTTTGGCAAGTTTGGAGAATCATATCAGCCCTGTGATCTTCTACCTCGACAATGCTTATGCGATGTGGAACAAGCTGCGAAATAGGTACTCTCTACAAAACAACTTATCTTGGGTTTATGACTTGTATGCAAAATGTTTTAGTCTTAACCGTGAAGGAAAAGACCTAGTGAACTTTGCGGGCGAATTTGAGGTTGTTATTCAAGAAATAAACAAGTTGCACCCTTTTTCCTGAGACAAGACTATGATGAAGAGATTGAGAGAAGAGTTGATCATTGCTCGTTTCCTTCATGCCATTGGACCAGAGTTTGAGCCTATTCGTGCACAAACTCTTGTGCGAACGGATAAGCCCACATTTGAAGATGTGTATGGTTGTCTCAAGAGAGCAGAACCAGCAGTGCCAAACAAAACCTCCGTTAATCACTCAGAGTCATCTGTTATGGTTGTACATGGAGGTAATAAGAATACACCAAAAAGTTCGCAGACAGGGGGAGGTCGTGAAAAAAATAGAGACCGCTACAATCCATGCCCTCACTGTGGGCTGAAAAATCACCTGCCAGAATGTTGCTAGAAGAAGTATGGTAGGCCTAACCAAGCCAATGGATCTCCTTCTTTATTGTCTTCTATTCATTATCACTGGAATTTGGGTCATGTGTCCATTGCCAATGGGTCTCGGTCTCAGTTTACTAGAATAGGTACCTTATCTTTATCTCGTACAATTTCTCTTAGTGGTGTTCTTGTTATCCCCTATTTTCTGGTCAATCTACTTTCCGTTAGTCAGTTGACAAAACAATTACACTGTAAAATATTATTCCTTTCTGACCGTTGTATTTTTCGGGAACTCGAGAAGGGAGTGACAATTGGTACGGGAATTGAGAAAGGTGGCATGTACGTTCTGGAGCAACCTCAGAATTTAGTTGCTTGTTTATCACTTTGATCAATAGAGTGGCACACTCGTTTGGGTCATCCAAGTAAGGACAAGCTCTTTCGAATGGTTCCCTCATTATCTAGAAGATTTGAGATAAACTGTGATGCATGCCAACTTGGTAAACAACACAGAGTTTCTCTTCCCTCTAGAGATAGTATATTTGCTAATTCTTCTTTTCAGTTAGTTCATTCAGATGTGTGGGGTCCTTGTCATGTGTCTAGTCTTAACGGTTATCGTTATTTTGTGTCTTTTATTGATGATTTCAGTCGTATTTGTTGGGTCTATCTCATGAAACAAAAATCTGAGGTTTACAACATTTTTCAGCAGTTCTATCATGAAATAAGAACTCAGTTTTTTTGTTTAATTAAAATTTTGCGGAGTGATAATGGTAAAGAATAAGTTTCAACTAAGCTTTTCTCTTTTTGTGCTAAAAAAAGCATCGTCCATCAGTTTTCATGTCCATACTCACCACAACAAAACGGAGTGGGTGAACGTCAAAATAGACACTTGTTAGACACTACACGATCCTTATTGTTTCATATGTCTGTCCCACACTATCTATGGTGTAATGCATTCCTAACAACATGCATGCTCATCCATCGTATGTCATCTTCTGCCTTAAAGGGTCAAGTGCTACTCCAAATATTGTCCCCAAAATCTCCTATATACTCGGTTGAACCACATGTATTTGGATGTGAATGCTATGTTTTCAACACATCACCGGAAAAACATAAGTTGTCACCTCGGTCCAAACGTTGTGTGTTCTTAGGATACTCGAGACAATCAAAAGGGTACAGATGTTGTCATCCATCCTCACGTCGTTGGTTCACGTCCATTAATGTGTCATTTTTTGATAATGTCTCCTACTTTGGTAGTGGGTCTGATTCCCAAAATATGTTTCTTCCACATGGGTTGAAGAGTCCACAGGAGCCTCCAGCGTCAGAATGTGCACCAACCTTCTCTCCTGCACCAGTTGAATTTTCAGACAGATCAAAATCTTCTATATCTCCTTCTTTTGAATTTACTGGTTTACACTTACCTATTTCTATTCAAAAAGGGGTTCGTTCTTGTACTAAGCACCCTATTTCCAATTTTGTTTCACTCTCACGGGTATCTCCTCCATATAAATTGTTTGTTTCCACTATCGACTCCACTATTGTTCCTCACTATGTGTCAGAAGCCTTGTCTAGGCCAGAGTGGCAGCATGGCAGCATGCTATGTTAGATGAGATGCGTGCAATTGAGGACCAGCTTACTTGGGATTTATCCACTGCCCCACCAGGTACAAAAATTGTTGGTTGCAGGTGGGTATATACAATAAAATACAATGAAAAAGGAGAAGTTGCACGATTTAAAGCGCGCCTTGTGGGAAAAGACTATACTCAAACCCTTGGGATCGATTGTGGTGAGAATTTCTCTCCTGTTGCTCGTTTAAATTCTGTTCGGATCTTATTATTTGTTGCTCATTTAAATTCTGTTCGGATCTTATTATCTGTTGCAAATAATAGGGGATGGTCCCTACATCAGTTGGATATCAAGAATTGTTTCTTATATGGGGATCTCCAAGAGGAGGTATTTATGGAGCAACCTCCTGGGTTCTTTGCTCAGGGGGAGGAACACAAGGTGTGTAAATTGCGCAAGTCATTGTATGGTTTAAAACAGTCCTAGAGCATGGTTTGAAAAGCTGAATCAGGTAATGTTTTTGTTTGGTTTCCATCATAGTGGATCTGATCAGTCGGTTTTTATTCTGAAACGACAGTGGGATAGTTATTGTGTTGGTATATGTGGATGATACTATTATCTCGGGAGATGACAATGCTTGCATAATAGAAGCTAAAAAGTATCTTGCATCAAGGTTTCAGACTAAGGACCTTGGTTCTTTAAAATATTTTTTGGGTATTGAAGTAGCACGAAGTGCTACTGGTCTATTGTTGACCGAGAGGAAATATGTGCTAGACATGTTAACAGAAATAGGTTTGTTAGGCACGAGGCCAGCAGAGACACCCATGGACCCGAATTGCTCTTTATTCGAGACAGATTCTCCAGCACTAAAGGAGAAGGCACGCTATAGAAGACTAGTTGGAAAATTATTATATGCAACAGTCACAAGGCCACATATTATGTTTGTTGTCAGTTTTGTGAGTAGATTTTTGGATGAACCACATACAATTCACCTTGAAGCAGTTTGTAGAATTCTCAGATACTTTAAGAAGTCACAAGCTAAAGGAATTCTATTTCACAATAATGGGCATACAAATATAAGTGCAGCCTCAGATGCAGACTATGCAGGCTCCAAGACAGAAAAAAAAAAATCAACCAATGGTTATTGTGTGTTTGTGGGAGGAAATCTTGTAACGTGGAAGAGCAGGAAACAGTCTATTGTAGTAAGATCAACTGCTGCAGCTGAATACCGAGATATGGCCCACACTGCTTGTGAACTTATGTGGGTTAAGTCTTTCGTTACAGAGTTTGGCCAAGAGGTAAAGTTGCCTATGCCAATGGAGTGCAACAATAAAGCTGCAACCTTCATTACCAGCAATCCAGTCTTTCAAGACCGAACCAAACACATTGAAGTAGACTGTCATTTTATTCGAGAACAAGTGATGTCCGGGATTATCTCCACACCATTCGTGGGAAGCGAAGACCAAAAGAGAGATTTGTTCACCAAAGCTTTGGCAGGAATCAGATTTGAAATATTATGTGACAAGTTGGGACTACATGATATTTACAGCCCCAACTTGAGGGGGAGTGTTGAGACGTGTTAGTCATTGACACGTAAAATAACAAATCAACCTAGTGTCCTAATAGGACACTATGAGTTGTAATTAGACTAGAACTTGGTCATTGTAGTCTAAGAAGAATTAGACTTAAAATCAGATTAGGAATCTCCGAGTAACTCTATAAGCAGGGTGGATGTACATGAAAAAAAAACAAGTTATTCAATAAAGAATTTTTATTCTTTACTTCGTTCTTCTTTGTCTGTACCCGTTTTTCACAACCCCGATAAGTTCAGGACCCCCTCCTAGGATCCACATAGTGTCATAATTGTGCCCACGTGCCATGTAGAGGTTCATGAGGTGGGAGACTCCTAGTTTGACGTGGACTTTGGATTTGATCACTACACTAAGGCTAGTTTCCTAATTGGACAAAGAAACTTGAGTGCCAAGCAGAGGAATCCTACACGAGCTGGAGTCATAGAGAATCTTTGTAGAATCCTTGCAGGAGAGGATATTCAGGTAGAAGATTTTGGAGAATTTCACTCTGTATGGAACTCCTAGTTGGCGCATTGTCAACCCTTCGGATAAGGCAACCACGGGTTTGGAAGGTTCCAAAGCGTGAGTGGATTCTTCTTCATGTCGCTGGAGATCTTGTTCCAGATGGAAACTTGTCTTAGGAGTTTTCAGAAGGAAACTCTACGGATAAGGAAAGGATAGTTCCAACGGAATTAAGACTGCCCTAGGGTGTTGTACACTAGTTCTCTTTAAATAGAGGGGACAAGGATCATTATAGCATAGTCTTGGGAGGTCTAGAACGTGATATTTCATTGTCAATCTACAGGATAGGAAGTCAATAATGTGGAGAGTCATCCTGAAGGTAAAGGACATAGATCCCCTTGTAATGAAATATTTTTTTCCTGTTCTACCAAAGCATTACTCTCTACTTCTCTCTTCCTCTATACACATGGATTGAGATTAGGCTCCAATAGCCTTGTTGGCCAAGGCTGGTGCCGCACGTGGAGCTGAGACATATCCTTGTGACAGAGAGCATGCGGCTGAACGTCAATTTCGCCGGTAGATTAACCTTGTCTCAAAATCGTCACCAACCAATAATTGGTTGACGGTGGCGTAATGCCACCTACTTGTCATACACAAAAGAGAGAGAGTTCAACTATGAAAATAAGTGAAGTAGAAAAACATCATGATGGGAAAACAACTCTGATTACCAATGAATAAGTAAAGTTACAACATGAGTCCCAATGCTCTTTCCCCTTTAGATCAAACATCCAATCACAAGGATGACATAGATGAATAACCATTAAACCCTTGCATATTTATAGACAAACACAGCCCAAAAAACCCTAGTGCATTCGTATGAAATGTATCTTATAGCTAATAGGATATTGAGGTTCTAATTTGGTAGCTTCCATACAAAATACACCGTCTCACTTAAGAGTCGGCGAGAACCCATGTCTCCTAAGAAGACTAGGAAACTCCACATTGTGCTCTTCTTGGTCGCCAGGTATTGCCAAATTGTGTTTCATGCCACGTGGCAAGCTGGTCCAACAACTTCTACACCTTGTGGGTTGGCAAGGTGGGCCTGAGAGTATCCCGATTCAGACCTTGCTTGTCGAGTCACGGCCAATGGGTTATTTTTAATCCTCAAACCGATATAAAGGTTTCATTCATGTGCAAAATCTGGGAGGGAGATTACTTCACTCACTGACTTTACATATGTACATTCATCCGATATATGGAGAGTGGGGCTCACAATGGCCCTGATTTAGTCATTTTGGATAATATTCTTAACAAAAACTGTAATACTATTAAACCATACATGAAGACGTGTATCTCCCTGTGTAGCCAAAAGAGTACCTTACGCTTAGGCGCAACAATATTGTTTGCCTCTTTAAGCTGGTGGTTTAACTTTACTTGTGGTAATTCCTTTAGCAAGCTTCTGCATGTGAAAACCCGATGTTCCATCTCCTAGTTCTTGCTTTGAGATCCCTGAATCAACTATTTTACAGGTCCCCGAGTCCCCCTGAATTATAATTGGTGTAAAGGGAAAGAATCGTCTGGGAGAGGTGGAAAGCTAATAATTTAGTATCATCACTTGTCTTATGATTGAAAGGCCAGATTTCACATATAATTTAGTATCCCCATCTAAATTATGTAAAATAAACCCACTACCCGCCTTCTCCAAGTCTAAATTAGCAGATCCATCAAAGTTAGTCAATAGGAATTTCTTTGATGGGGGCATCCAAATAATATGATCTCCATTTTTTGTTTTAGAGGTTTGAAGATAAGGGATTTGTTTGTGCAATGTAATGTGCTGGGAATTACATAATATATGATTGAGGCATTGGGATGATGAGGGAAAGATATTTTTTTTTTGTCTCTAAGTACCAACAACAGGAGTATTTTTGTTTCGAAAAGGACCTAAATCTCCAAATTTGGGTCCAAAATTGGTCCTCTAGCTCATTAATCATTTTTCTTTTGCTAAGTTTTGTGGTTTCATATTGATGACATGTAGTTACTGCCCCAAAATTAAATCAATTCGTAACCCCTAAAATAATTTGCAACAAAGTATAGGTAAGAGAGGTTCGATCCCATGAGAAATTTTGTGCATAACTATTAAGATTTATTTTGATAAGAATGCATAAATCTTACACGGTTTATGGGGGATTGGTAAAAACTTGAAAAATAAAACAAAGAACTATTTATCTACTATATACAATTTACTTGCCGCTTTTCACTCCCAATCCCTTGGTTAAAAATGTAATAACTAAAATTTAGAATGGTGTTATACTCTTGATAGTTTGACAAAGAAAAGTTCATTAGCTGGACTCCCCCTTAATTTCAAATAACTAAAACCAATTAAGCAAATGTTCTAGTTAATTCATATTTTAAGCACGAATTTAATTAAACCCAAACTAAACTAAACATACCAGCATGTTCAAAATAGTTTGTTTAAATCATTCTTTAGTAGAAATTAAGATTGGTGTGACCTCTCCAAACCCAACTATTTGCTACTTTTAACTGATTTGTTCACCTTGTGCATAACAAAACGAAAAACTGTAAATTTAATCAACACATATGAAATGATCAATTTCATGCAGATGAAAATTTTATTAACTACAAGTCAGTGTGATTTAAATATCAAAAGTACCAACACTAAATTTAATGAAATACAAACAATCTAAATAATAACCAAACCATTACAAAAACCAAGGTACAAGAGATTTTCGAAAGACAAATAAAGAACAAAGTTGGAACAAAGCTTAAGAAGGTGGAAATTAAATTAAGATTAGGAACTTTTCCATTTTGAGAGCTTCCTGTGACACATCCCCCAAAGAGAATCGTTTCTCCTCCACGGACAACAAACCAGCTTGCTTCCAATGGGTTCTTCCACTTCTACAGCATATCCCAACCTTCTCTCTACTGCCTTTCCCACTCTCTTGCTAGGGAGTGATAAGGGCAAGATAAATCTCCCTCTTTCTCTAATCTCCATAGAAACTTTCGTGCTCCAAATCTTTGCTCCAAGTCTAATCTCCCTCTTTCTCTAATTTTCGGACTGTATTTCTTTTCCTTCTTCTATACAGCAGTTACTGAATTAATCAGCCACTTCTTTGCTTTAATCTACAAGTTAATGGCCCAAAAACTGTCCTCTCTTTATCCTCTACATGATCTCCAAGTGCCTTTCACGTTTCCCCCATATTTTCTGCAACTGATCACTCTTTTTCCTCTTTCCTAGATAAATTGAATAAGGGTAGTTGAGTTAAAATACGATTTAAGTTAGGGAACATTTTTGTCATTCAATTTTTTGCCCTTGTTTCTACTTGGTTGGGGCTGTCTTTCTGGGATTAATTCGTCCAGGTAGTCATTTCTACTTGGTGATTATTGGGCTGCATTTTCTTGGGTGTGGGCTTCTAAATGTTTCATACTTTCTTCTTTGGTCTTTCACTTGAACAAGCAGGAACTTTAAGCTCAATTTTGACCACAACGCGTCCCAATTAAGAGAAAGTGAAAGTCAAATTTTGTAGGATTCTTTGTTAGCTTTCCAATGCATCTTTAATCTTTTGAATCTGATCACATACTAAGTTGTTATGATCAAAATACGAATGATAGATAAATCAATGAAAAACAACTAATTCCACACCTTTATCAATTAAAAATAGAAATTACCCATTCAAAAATCAAAATTGATAAATCTTTGCAAATAAACTCAAATAATGCCCAAAATGTAACCAAAGTAATTAAGTTGAAGTGATCAAAATCTGCGAAAATAAGCACTTATCAAATTCCCCCACACTTAAATTTTGGGCGTCCTCAAACAAAGCAATACCATGCTTTTTTTTAAAACAAAGTCCATAGGAAGTATAGCTTAAAAGTAAAATGAACAATTAACCATAAAAAATCAGAACACTCCTTGAACAACAAACTCATATAACTCATAACTGATTGGCAATCATTTCCACTCATACATAGAGCAAAGCAAGTTGGCAAACCCTCACTACGAAAAACACTCAGCTCTTATATATTTAAAAAGGGTTATGTGTTTTGCTCAACCTCCTTCCATGAACCTGTTCTGCCATAAGTTTGATGTCAATCCTGTCTCCACTACTTAGAATAATGCATAACATGAATCAAAAGGTCTTTCATTGGGTTGTAATGGGGCTAGGGACAAAAGGTATGGAGAATTTTGGATAAAGTGGAGCTAAATCATATAAACTAGTAGAGCATAACACCCAGCATTTGCTTCTCCCTTTTCTTCTCCAAGATGTGAAATATTGAATGAATTATATTCATCAAACACAAATAAAATTTTCTCCTCAGGTATGTTTTTGTAGAACCCTTTTCTTTCTTTTCACTTTTTTTTTGTTCTTTATTTTAATTGAATTGTAACTGGAGGAATATATTGAACATAAAACTTGGAATGATGAATACATTAGAAACATAATACCCATTCACCTCACCACTTACTCATAACATGAAAAATGAAACATTAACCCATCCTTGACAGCATCCAAATGCTCTACTAGACCTATGATTGGGTAGAAACATTTGTTTTTCAGCCTTAGTGTCACGCCGCTAGAGTATGCGAAGCACAATCTTGCTCCTTAGTGGCGTGCGGCCTAGCCTCTAAGCCCGTCTGGATGCTAGTCAGCCTCTAGGAAGAAGTTTAGCACAAGAACACTCCTGTTCTTGGTGCTAGAACTCTCAAAACTCAAAACTCAAACACAAAGGGGACTCTGAATTTGGGAGGAAAGAACACTTCTATTGAATGAATGAATTACAAGCCTTTGTACATGGCTATTTATAGATTAAAAAACCTCCCATGGTTGGTGACACCTATCAAACACTTCTCTAAGTGCTTGCCAACCAATGCCAACTCATGCCAACCCATAGATTCCCACTAACTCTATGAGTTGTTGCCATCTCACAATCACTTATCCAATGTGCTTGCCAACTCATTGTTGACCACTAACTCTCTTAGTTGTTGCCAACTAGCAAGCACTTGTCCCATGTGTGCTTGCCAACTCACACTTGCCACATCACCAGCCTAGTCATGTGCCACCTCGTGTGCCACGTCATGCAAGTCCCATGGTTGCTCCTTGTTGTTGAATGCAAGGAGTTGCGGGATCCCAACTCCATTTTCAGGCGTGCGTGTGCAAGCAGCCCCAAGCACGCGTCCGAACCTGGTAGATGCGTATGCGCCTCCGCGCGCATTCGTTAGTTCAAGTTGTGCATGCGTGTTCAGCCAAGCGTGCATGCTGGTCGGTTGGGTGTCCATGCGCATGTATGTGCGCGTCCGTCCCCACTGAGCCATCTTGCGCATGTCCACACATGGACATTGCACATTTAGGCATAGGAAAGTCACGCCTCGTATCATGCTCCCACCGCCATAAGGCAGACGTCCTCGTCTGCTTGCGCCCCAGCTATGCTGGGACCTCCTCCTCCTTGAGTTGCCAAAGTTTTGCGGTTTGGCACCCGATTCCGTCTCACGAACAATACCTTTTCTTGGGGAAAGTTGGGGCAGCATCTCTTTGTCTTATTTGTCGTCTGCTGAAGCTGCAGCATGAGTAAGATCCCCTTCCTTAAGACCATTCTTAAGTTGAAGGGCGGTTAGCATTATAACCTTTCCTTTTACAATATTCGCTTGGGTCTCAAAAAGTGTACAAGGTCCACCCTCATCAAGGATCCCCTACAATTCCCAAATGTGGCACTGCATATGCCTTACATTTAAACATAAAATCCATCCCCAAAATTACATTAAAATCGTCTATTGGAACCGCAGAAAAATCCAAATTTCCTACCCACTTACTAAGGGTAACCGGAACATTTCTAGCAACACCAGCCACTGCCTTGGCTGCCGAATTAACAACCTTAATCTGACTGTTGTCCGCCTCTAACTTCAATTTGAGGCGTTTTGCCTCCTCCTATGAGATGAAGTTGTGAGTCGCTCCCGTGTCTACCATGGCCTTTGCCTTACTATCTTTCAGAGATAAATTGAGAAAAAGTAGTTTTCGTTTAGACCTTACCGGGTGAGTAGAAGCCTTCTCACTGCATGCCTGTAGTGAATTGAGCAATGCCATCAAACCAATGCATGGCTCATCCTCATTGACATCTCTTTCCTCCGAAAGAGTATTCAATAACTTCACCTTCGGGCAGTCCTTAGCAAAATGTTCTCCCTCACAAACAAAACATTTAACTTTGCGAAATGACTTACCCGTTTCTCCTTTGAAGTTATATTTCTTCTCAGGTTTTTTCTCAAACCTCTTCTTCTTTTCGTCATCTTTTTGGTCTCTTGCGCCATTGGAGTTCTTAGAAGCCACCTCCTTGGTCTTCCGATCATACTCCGTAAGCCTCTCAACTGTGGACAAAGCTGAGGCCAAAGTCTTTCCTTCCCGCCTCCTTGGCTCTTGCTCCGCCCAAGGTTTTAATCCATCGAGAAAAGAAAATAGCTTGTCCGGATCGGACATATCAGAAATGGATAACATAAGAGAAGTGAATTTTTGTACGTACTCTCTAATTGTGCCTTCTTGTTTCAAAGCTCTCAACTCCTTTCGAGCTTGATATTCCACATCCTCGGGGAAGAATTGTGTCTTCAATTTTTCTTGAAATCATCCCACGTCTTTACGGTTGAAGTGCCAAATTCCTCATCCTTAGCCCTTTTTCTCCACCATAGTAGAGTATCATCAACAAGGAACATGGAAGCGGTGCTTACCTTTTGACTCTCACTAAGATTTGCAGATCGAAAGTACTGCTCTATATGCCATATGAAATTGTCAATGATCTTGGGATCCCTTACCCCATCGAAAAGCTTTGGTTCGGGCACTTTGATCTTACTTGTTGTTCCGTTCGTGTTTGCACCTCCGTTAGCTATAACACGCTCCAACAAAACTAGTCTCGTCCGTAACTCATCCATCTCATTTTTCATATCGTTCCTCACCTCATCAAGGTTTCCTCGGAACACCGCCATAGCACTAAAGACGTTATCCTCCACCGATTGAACCGCTTCTAGACTTCCATTTCCAGAATTGAGGTTCTCACGTACTAGTTCTTCCAATCCAGAACAACTAGCCTCCACCTTCTCGATTCTATCTTCAATAAAACAAAAACGAAGTTTAGATTTAGACATTCATTCCTTACCTTTGAGTTGAACGTTTTCTGCCTCCGAAGTTGCCATTGGATTGATTCCCGCTCTGATACCAGTTGTCACGCCGCTAGAGTATGCGAAGCACAATCTTGCTCCTTAGTGGTGTGCGGCCTAGCCTCCAAGCTCGTCTGGATGCTAGTCAGCCTCTAAGAAGAAGTTTAGCACAAGAACACTCCTGTTCTTGGTGCTAGAACTCTCTCAAAACTCAAACACAAAGGGGACTCCGAATTTGGGAGGAAAGAACACTTCTATTGAATGAATGAATTACAAGCCTTTATACATGGCTATTTATAAATTACAAAACCTCCCATGGTTGGTGACACCTATCAAGCACTTCTCTAAGTGCTTGCCAACCAATGCCAACTCATTCCAACCCATAGATTCCCACTAACTCTATGAGTTGTTGCCAACTAGCAAACACTTATCCCATGTGTTTGCCAACTCATTGTTGACCACCAACTCTCTTAGTTGTTGCCAACTAGCAAGTATTTGTCTCATGTGTGCTTGCCAACTCACACTTGCCACATCACCAGCTTAGTCATGTGCCACCTCGTGTGCCACGTCATGCAAGTGCCACGTCATCCGCCAAATGCGTGTGGTTGCTCCTTGTAGTTGAATGCAAGGAGTTGCGGGATCCCAACTCCATTTTCAGGCGTGCGCGTGCAAGCAGCCCCAAGCGCGCGTCCGAACCTGGTAGATACGTATGCGCCTCCACGCGCGCGTGCGAGCAGCCCCAAGCGCGCATCCGAACCTGGTTGATGCGTATGCACCTCCGCGCGTGCATTAGTAAGTTCAAGTTGTGCATGCATGTTCAGCCAAGCGTGCATGCTGGTCGGTTGGGTGTCCATGCGCATGTATGTGCGCGTCCATCCCTACTGAGCCGTCTTGCGCATGTCCGCACATGGACATTGCGAATTTAGGCATAGGAAAGTCACGCCTTGTATCACTTAGGTTCATTTTTGTGAGTTTAGTAAATCAAAGAAAAGGTTTCATGAGGGTTCAAAATTGGCTCACTAAAGTCACAATATTCTAGGGTAGGCTAATTTGGCTATGTGAGGTTGAAATTCCTATGTGCCTTTATCATCTTCATGTATGCATTTATCAATGTAGTCCCAACAAGTATATCAATAAATTGCAACGAAGCTGGTTCATGAAATTCTTTCAACCTGTGACCATTCAGTTTGAAAGTCTTACCTGTGTCAAGGCTCTTAATTTCCACTGCACCATGTGTAAAGACATTAGTAATAACAAAGGGACCAATCTAACGTGATTGAAGCTTACCTGGAAATAATTTTAATCTAGAATTGAAGAGTAAAACTTTTTTCCCAATGCAAATGGATTTCTTGGTAATCATTTTATCATGAAATGCTTTGGTCTTCTCCTTGTATATTCTAGCATTCTCATATGCCTCCATCCTTAATTCCTCTAACTCTTGCAATTGTAACTTTCTTTCAACACCAGATTGAACATAATGTAAGTTACATAGCTTCACTGCCCAATAGGATTTATGCTAAATCTCAACTGGCAAGTGAGAAGCTTTACCAAATAGCAACGTGTAAGGAGACATACTTATAGGAGTTTTAAATGCTATCCTATAAGCTCAGAGAGCATCATCCAAACAAAGACTCCAATCCCTCCTAGATGGATTGACCATCTTTGCTAGAATATATTTGATTTCCCTATTCGAAATTTCAGCTTGTCCACTTGTCTGGGGATGGTATGCAGTGGAAGTGCGATGTGTGACATGGTACTTCTCAAGAAGGGCACCGAAAGTTCTATTACAGAAATGAGTACCACGATCACTAATGATTGCCTTAGGCACTCCGAACCTGTTAAAAATGTTAGTCTTTACAAATTTAACAACAGATTTTGCATCATCCTTCTTCGTTGCTTTGGCTTCTACCCATTTTGACACATAATCCACAACTAAAATGATGTAAGTATAACCAAAATAAGATGGAAATGGTCTCATAAAATCAATACCCCACACATCAAAGATCTCACAAAATAACATACCAGATTGAGGCATCTCATTCTTTCTAGACAAATTACCAAATCTTTGACACTCTTCACATGACTTGCAAAACAAATATGCATCTCCATTCAAGGTAGGCCAATAAAATCCACACTCAAGAACCTTGTGTGTTGTCCTTCTTGGTCCGAAATGTCCTCCAGCTTCAAAACTGTGACAAAAAGTAAGAATAGATAAGAATTCAGATTCATTGACACATCGCCTAATTACCTGCTCAGAACAAGATTTCCATAAGTAAGGATGCTCCCAAAAATAGTATTTAGAGTCAACCTTGATTTTTTCCTTCTGAGCACGTGTCAAATCAGTGGGAAAAGTCTTGGTCACTAAATAATTGACAATATCAGCATACCAAGGAGTTTCCAAAATTAAAGAATACAGTTGTTCATCTGGAAAAAATTCAGAAATCAAATGCCAATCTTCTCTAGGGACTATCCTACTGAGGTGATCAGCCATCAAATTCTCAGCCCCTTTTTTATCTCTGATTTCTAACTCAAATTCCTGCAACAAAAACATCCACTTCAGCAATCTAGGCTTTGATTCTTTCTTCTTCAACAAGTATTTTAAAGCAACATGATCAGAAAAAATAATTACCCTTGTCCCCAGTAAATAAGAACAAAACTTCTCTAAAGCAAACACAACAGCAATCATAACAAATTACATTAGGTTCCTTGTCTCTTCTTTGCCCTAACACAGCACCCACTGCTTTGTCGCTTGCATCACACATAATTTCAAAAGGTAAAGTCCAATCAGGAGATCGAACAATAGGAGCTGCGGTTAACTTGATTTTTAAATCATCAAAAGCCTTTTTACACTCATCATTGAAATTAAAAGAAACATCTTTTGCAAGTAAGGCACATAAAGGAGATGCAATTTTTGAGAAATCCTTGATAAAACGTTGATAAAAGCCAGCATGCCCTCAAAATGATATGATTTCACGAACACATGTGGGATAAGGCAATGACCTAATCACTTCTATTTTAGCGTTAGCAACTTCTTCCCCTTTGGCACTTACAATATGTCCAAAGACAACTCAATGTTCAACCATGAAATGACATTTTTTAAAATTTAACACAAGGTTAGTCTCAATGCACTTTTTCCAAACAAGGGAAAAATTATGGAGACATTTATTAAAAGAATCACCAAAAACAGTAAAATCATCCATAAATACCTCCACGTTATACTCAATTAAATCTGAAAATATGTTCATCATGCATCTTAGAAACGAACCAGGGGCATTGCAAAGTCCAAATGGCATTCTCCTAAATGCAAATGTTCCAAATGGGCATGTAAAAGTCATTTTTTCTTGATCTTTAGGAGCTATAGGAACTTGAAAATATCCTGAATATCCATCTAGAAAACAGAAGAAAGATTTCCCTGCTAACTTGTCCAACATCTGATCAATAAAAGGTAGTGGAAAATGATCTTTTCTAGTAGCTTGGTTAAGCTTCCTATAATCAATGCATACACTCCACCCATTGGAAATTCTTGTAGGAACATATTCCCCTTTTGCATTTTCTATAACAGTCATTCCTGTCTTCTTGGGTACTACATGGATAGGACTTACCCATTTGGAATCAGAGAAAAGGTATATTACCCCTGCATCTAACCACTTTAAAATTTCTTTTTTCACAACCTCCATCAAGGGAGGATTCTGTCGACGTTGAACATCTCTGAATGGTTTGGCATTATCCTCTAAATGTATCCTATGCATACATAAAGTGGGACTTATACCTTTAATATCAGCAATAGTCCAACCAATAGCCTCCTTGTGTTCCTTTAACACATTCAGCAATTTCTCTTCTTGAAATGAAACCAAAGAACAAGAAATAATTACAGGAAGAGTGTTTTCGTCACCAAGGAAAGCATATTTCAGATTAGATGGAAGAGGTTTCAGTTCCAGTTTGAGCGCCTGCAAAATAGAAGGCAACATTTTAGAAGAAGATAATGGTAAAGCCATAGAAGTTGAAGAAATCTCTAAAATTCTCAATGTGGGCAATGTTTGTGTTGCTGCCATATCTTCCTGGAATGAAGATTCCAATCTTTCATATTCCTGGAGCCACTCATTCAAATTTTCAATTTCAAAAACCTGTTGCACAATCAAATCAATGATATCAACAATCTCAATAGAGTACACACTATTAATGTCACTAGGGTATCTCATGGTTTCAAAAATATTGAACTTAATTACTTCACCATCAAATTCTATGGTCAAATTACCCTCATGAAAATCAATTTTAGTCTTCGAAGTTTTCAAGAATGGCATATTATCAGAAGAATCGCCACCCATGTCAAGTACATAAAAATCAGCTGGAAAAACCAATTCATTTACTTGAACTAAAACATCTTCAAGTACTCCTATTGGGTATGCATTTGATCTGTCCGCTAATTGAATCACAATATCAGTTTTAGTTAACGGTCCCTGATTTAAAGAATCATAGACAGATCTTGGCATAACATTAATTGAAGCACCATGGTCCAACATGCATCTTTTAAACTTTAAATTTCCAATCTTACACGGAATAGTAAACATACCTGGATCTTTGCATTTTGGGGGAATTTTCTTTTGAATCATTGCAGAAATGTTTTCCCCCATGCTTACCTTTTGAGTACTCTTGAATGGCTTTTTGTTGGTTCAATGTTCCATAAAAAACTTAGCATATCTGGGGATTTGTTTTATAGCATCTAAGAGAGGTATATTTACTACCACTTTCCTGAAAGTTTCTAAAATTTCCTGGTCAGCAACTTCTTTTTTCGATTTTATAAACCTAGAAGGAAAAGGTGGTGGTTCATTCACACTAGGGAGAATCCTAGGACTGACATCCTCTTTCCCAAGGTTCACAACATCTCCATTTCTCTCGATAGTCTCACTCTTCTCTTGACCTTTTGATTTTATCTCCAACTCTTTCACAATTTCCCTCCCCTTAGCTTTTGGTTCCTCTAATTCTTTTCCACTCCTAAGTGTTATAGCCTTAGCATTCTCTTTAGGATTTGGGATCAGCTGAGTTGGGAGCTTACTAGAAAGTTGAGCTTCAATGTTACTGAATGAGTTGGAAATTTGTCCAATTTGGGTATCTAGGTGCTGCAAATGAGTGTTAGTTTTCTTTTGATATTGAACATCTTGAGAATGTACCTGACCAATTTGAGTTGTGAGTTGTTTAACCAAATCCTCCAAGGATGGGTTTGAGGCTTGAGTTTGAGGTGCATTGGATAAATATTGCTGCCTCTAGTTACCTTGACCATATCTCAAGTTGGGATGGTTTCTCCAACCCTTATTATAAGTTCTGGAAAAAGGATCATATCTCCTTTGGGATTGACCTTGAAATCCTCCTATAGCATTGACGTCTTCAACCTGTAAAGTGGGACACAAATCAGTAAAATGAGATCAGTCCGTACAAATTTCACAAGCACATGGTTGCTAATTTCCATTCATAACTAACTTTGACATAAGTGTAGTTAAATTAGCAATTTGTTGTGCATTCTCTTTCAATTTCTCTTGAACAATACTAGCATTAATCTCATTCTCCTTCCTAACTTGTTCTACATCATTTCTTGTTCCAAATTGTTGTATGTTTTGAGCCATGTTAGATATCAATTGTCTAGCTTGTGTGGGTGTTTTATCCACTAAAGCACCTCTACTAGCAGCATCTATCATTCCCCTCTCATGTGGTAAAAGACCTTCATAAAAATACTGAATTAACAATTGCTCACAGATTTGGTGTTGGGGACAACAAGCACACAATCTTTTAAACCTTTCCCAATACTCATATAAGGATTCATTAGGATTTTGCCTAATTCCACAAATTTCCTTCCTTATGGATCCTATTCTACTAGCAGGAAAAAACTTCTCAATAAAAGCCTTTTGCAAATCAGTCCAAGTAGTAATAGATCCAAGAGCAAGATAATAAAGTCAATCCTTTGCTAAATCCTGCAACGAAAAAGGAAAAAACATGTAATTTCACTTGTTCTTCTTCAATTCCTTCAGGTCACATGGTGGAACATACAACTAAAAATTCTTTTAAATGTCTATGGGGATCCTCATCTGCATGTCCATAGAATTTAGGAACCAAGTTAAGAAAACCTGAATCAAGCTTGAGTGGACGTCCTAAGTCAGGAAGAACTATGCTCAGAGGTTGATCATCTAGATTGTGCTGAGAAAGTTGCTTCAGAGTTTGATCAGCCATGACTTGGTCAGCCACGAATTCTCTTTAATCTTGTTGTGGCTCCTCTTCCTGTTCAAAAAGTTCTTATATACCTCGGAAACCTTCAACATCAAATACTACACCAACTCTCCTCCCACTTCGCAATCTCATTCATTGTACAAGAGAAGAAAATATTTTAATCAAACAGCAAAATATAGCTTTACTACTAAAACATGTATTCTTAAATTTAAGCAAACAATTCTCCACGGCAATGGCGCCAAAATTTTGATGACATGTCGTTGCTACCACAAAATTAAATCAATTCTAAACCCCTAATTCATAACAAAGTATAGGTAATAAAGGTTCGATCCCACGAGGAGTTTTGTTCATAACATTTAAGATTTAATTTAATAGGAATACATAAATCTTACATGGTTTATAGGGGATTGGTAAAAACTTGAAAAATAAAACAAAAAACTATTTCTCTACTATATACAATTTACTTGCCGCTTTTCACTCCCAATCCCTTGGTTAAAAATGTAATAACTAAAATTTAGATCTGGTGTTATACTCTTGATAGGTTGACAAAGAAAAAGTTCATTAGCTGGACTCCCCCTTAATTTCAAATAACTAAAACCGATTAAGCAAAGGTTCTAGTTAATTAATATTTTAAGCACGAATTTAATCAACCCAAACTAAACTAAACATACCACCATGCTCAAAATAGTTTGTTTAAATCATTCTTTAGTTGAAATTAAGATAGGTGTGACCTCTCCAAACCCAACTATTAGCTTCTTTTAACCGTTTTGGTTACCTTGTGCATAACAAAACCAAAAGCTGTAAATTTAATCAACACATATGAAATGATCAATTTCATGCAGATGAAAATTTTATTAACTACAAGTCAGTGTGATTTAAATATCAAAAGTACCAACACTAAATTTAATGAAGTCCAAACAATCTAAATAATAGCCAAACCATTACAAAAACCAAGGTACAAGAGATTTTCGAAAGACAAATAAAGGACAAAGTTGGAATAAAACTTAAGAAGATGGAAATTAAATTAAGATTAGGAACTTTCCCATTTTGAGAGCTTGTTGTGACACATCCCCCAAAGAGAATCGTTTCCCCTCCACGGACAACAAACCAGCTGGCTTGCAATGGGTTGTTCCACTTCTACAGCATATCCCAACCTTGTCTCTATTGTCTTTCTCACTCTCTTGCTAGGGTGTGATAAAGGCAGGATAAATCTCCCTCTTTCTCTAATCTCCTAAGAAAATTTCGTGTTCCACGTCTTTGCTTGAAGAAGATCACAAAACCCCTATTTATAGGTGATTTTCGGACTGTTTTCTTTTCCTTCTTCAATACAGCACTTACTGAATTAATCAGCCACTTCTTTGCTTTAATCTCCAAGTTAATGGCCCAAAAATTGCCCTCTTTATCCTCTACACGATCTCCAAGTGTCTTTCACGTTTCCCCCATATTTTCTGCAACTGATCACTTTATTTTCCTCTTTGCTAGATGAATTGAATAAGGGTAGTTGAGTGAAAATACGATTTAAGTTAGGGGGCATTTTTGTCATTATATTTTTTGCCCTTGTTTCTGCTTGATTGGGGCTGTCTTTCTGGGATTAATTCGTCTTGGTAGTCATTTCAACTTGGTGATTATTGGGCTGAACTTTCTTGGGTGTGGGCTTCTAAATGTTTCATACTTTCTTCTTTGGTCTTTCACTTGAACAAGTAGGAACTTTGAGCTCAATTTCGACCACATTGCGTCCCGATTCTGAGAAAACAAGAAAGACAAATGTTGTAGGGTTCTTTGTTATGATCAAAATACGAAAGATTGGTAAATCCATGAAAAACAATTAATTCCACACTTTTATCAATTAAAAATAGAAATTACCCATTCAAAACTCAAAATTGATAAATCTTTGCAAATAAACTCAAATAATGCCCAAAATGTAACCAAAGTAATTAAGTTGAAGTGATCAAAATCCGCGAAAATATGCACTTATCACATATAGTTCGTGGTAAGAAATCTTTGTGGAGAAAGAGCCTTCTAGTGAAGGTGTCAAAATTTAAGTGTCAGAGGAAGGAGAGGAGATTGGTGAATTTAAAACTAAGTTGGGAATGTTTGTAGGTGAAAGCGATCTTACCCTAAGTTGATTCGATTTGCTACCAAAGTAGAATAGGGATTACACGTTCTCTTGAAATTGTAAAGGCCCTTGAAGTAATCTAGGTAGATCAGTGAGTGGTTTGTCTAGACCCTCCTCCCAGGTGTCAAACCAGAAGGAGGTAGTCTTGACATTTCCTACTCTATGACGAATTTGATCAATGAAGAGGGGTAAAAGTTTGGTGATCTGATTCCAAATTAGAGATTTTCCATGTTTGGATTGGAGAGTTATCTGATGAGGAGATGGACTATACATAGTAGGCATAAAGGAGGCCCGTAAGGAATCAGGACAAGAATAAAGTCTCCATAGGAGTTTTATGCGAAGAGCAGAGCCTATATATTGCATATTTCAGATTCCAAGTCCTCCCTCTCTATGGTATTTGTAGATGAGGGGTCATTTTGCTAGGTGTAGTTTTCTATTGCCTTTGTAAGACCAAAAGAAATTTCTGAATTTTTTGTTAAATTTTTTCTGTGGTTTTTATAGGCAGGTTAAAACAAGTAAGCATATATAGTGGGATACTTGTGAGAACAGATTTCAGTAATGTAATTGGCCAGCCAATGAGAGAGCTTTATTTGTCCATACAGGTAGTCTTTTCTCAATTGAAGTAAGGAGTGGCTCATATGTGGAGTGGGGTGACACGGGTAGTGGGTATAATGATACCTAGATAGGGACCAAAAGATTCTGATCTAGTTAATGGAACAAGGGTGCTAATTAAATCTCATGTCTCATCATGAACACTTTTAGAGTATAAAATTGTTGATTTTGATGGATTACATTGTTTACCTGAATAGTCTGCATATTGATTTATTATATGCATAAGACTTTAGGCTGAGTCTATATCTACCGCACCATATTGATTTATTATATGCATAAGACTACAGGCTGAATCTATATTTGCCAACCAAGTATATAAGTGTTTCATTTGCGTAGTGGAAATTACTGATAGAATCCATGTGAGGAATGGACTGCCATGGTTTAATTTGGTGATGGTGTGAGTCTTGTTGGAGTTTTGTGGAAAGGATTCAGTGCCTAAGATAAAGCGGGAAGCAGAGAGAGGATCCCTCTGTTTGAGGCCACAAGAGGGGTGAATGGCCTTGGAGGGTGAGCAGTTGATGAGCACTTGATGCGTGGTAATGCTTAAACAGTATTGTATAAGATGTTGCCATACTATAGGGAAATTAAATGCAAATAAGGTATGATGTATAAATGGCCAAGACATGGTGTCAAATGCTTTGTGTAAGTCTAGCTTAACAACAAAATAGGTGCGTGCTTTAACTCACGGATTGAAAAAATTTCAGGTTCTCTTGAGCTAGTAGGATGTGATCCGACTTTTGCAGACCTTCGATAAAGGCAGCTTGGGTGGGGGAAATGAGATATGGTGGAGTTTGGTGAGCCAAGTTGTAAGCATTTTATTGAGGAGTCTATGTACAACATTGCAGAGAGAAATGGGTCTGTAGTCTCCAAAGTTTTTTGGGCTATCTTTGTTTGGGATGAGGATTATGAAATTTTTGTTTAAGGATGGTTCCATTTTCCATACGAGGAAGATTGATTTAAATTTTTAAGATTATGAAAGTTTTGTTTAAAGATGGTTCCATTTGCCATAAGAGGAGATTGATTTAAATTTTTAAGGACATCTTGTTTCATTAGTGGCCAATGATTTTCTATGAAGATGGGTGTTGGAAAAAAACCACACATCAATATATGATGGGATTTTTCGTCTTATGCAAGCGCAGGTGTCATACAAATAATAAAGACTGGAGAGTCTAGGTCAATCCCACTGAGATTTAGAACTAAGTACCGAAACTAAATCCTAATTACAATATTTAGTCAACACATAAAAGGTTTGATTACAAAGCTACAAAACACAAACGTACTATTATTCATGTTTCAAAGTCGGCAAAACTACAATCTAAATCTCAGAAGTTGTCTACATAGAAACCCCAAAGAGGGTATTTATCTAAATATAACCCAAAACATCATATTACAACTTAAACTATCATTCTAATACGTGTTTATTACATTAAAACTACCAAAATTGCAAAATCAGAAGTAAGAACAAAGAAGAAACCTCTCTAGAAGCTCAAAATCCACCTCCCACGCGGAAATCGCCAATGCTGGTTCCTTCTCTGATTCTTCTTCATTAGCAGTTTCCCACGCTCACCTAAGGTTTTTGGAGCTCCCCAAGGCGATTTCAGATAGTTTGTCTGTTCCCAAGCTTCCTAAGGAGATTCCCAAGCAACCCTAGGCTAATCCGAGCTCCCACATGCAAAACTTATGCATTTCCAGACAAATCCAAGCTTCCCCAAGTGTTTCCCTTGTGTTTCCGTCCATTCTGGTCTTGTTCTGGGAAAGAATGCCTCCAAAATAGCCCTAGTGTTGTTTCAATTCTGCAGTAGAAAGTCACCCAGCATCGCGGTGCCAGGCCACTTAAAGAAACTCAATTCACAAGGTTGACATTGCGGTGCCTGAACCATTCCGCAGAGCCAAAGGTACCATGATGCCAGATGCTTCCCGGGGCACCGAAGCTCAATCTCTTCTTATTACTTTACCATCAACATTTTCGAAGGTTTTGAGTGGAGTGGTTTTTGTATGTTAAGACTACATATTTAATCTAGACTTTAGATTATCCTTTGACCTCCCATCTTTTTCAAAAATGCTATTCAAAATACTTTTACAAACATTCTTCTCGATATGCATGAAGCCTAAGTTGTGGAAATGAGTAGAGTGGTCCAATACGGAAGTTCAAAAATACACTCCCCTTCTTTCAATGAACCTTCAAATGACAGGTCTCTATTTTAATTCCTTTCCCCTTCCCAAACACAACATTTTCATGGCCTTCCCAGTCCTACCAAACGACTTTAGGAGGCACCATCATGTTCCTCAATCCCACCAAATGACTTCTGATCTTCCCCAAATGGGTCATCTGGTAGAAATATTTGATGCCGTATGTAGACACATTTCCAGCTGTGGGGCAGATATGGTGAACTAGTGTTCTCGTGACAGGTAGGGCAAGTTATATACCCATCCGTACTCCAGCCAAACAACATGTGATATGCAGGAAAGTCATTGATCAATAGCTGCAATTATATGTTAATATCATTCCTCGGAGATTTAGGACCATCAATAAAAAGGGTCATCATAAAATAACTTTGTTTTATTGCCAACCAAGGAGGCAGGTTGTAGATGGTAATGGTTATTTGCAAGACCCAATCTCACGTTTCATCGATCAAAATTGAATGATGGATATATTGAGTCAAAGTGATTCCATGCTGCTGCATTTCTAGGGTGAATCATCTTTTATTTTTCAGTGGCGGGAGCCGAACCATGCCATGTCATAAGCTCTGATGTTTTATGGTTGGGCTAAAACGATACTTGTAAAATTATGCATGTACGCAAGTGCACGTGTCGTACCAAGTAATATACTGGATGAGTCTGTATCCTAATGTAAAAACTACAAAATAATACTAACTATTGAATTACAGTAGTCTTAAGTGATACATGACCACGCTACAAGCTAAGTAGATTAGGAGAACGGGGGAGTGATTTCATTTGATTAAGGGTATGATTCCTGCAATTTAGCTAAGTGTTTAATTCACAGCTTGTTAGTGGGCCTGGAATGCCCTATTCGTAACCCTCTTTTGAGGTGCTACAACCATGCCCAATCCTTAGCCTGATTGTCTTTCGAGGTCACAGGTCTAAATCAAGGACCCATGGAAGATGCTCAGTCAAAAGCGACCACGCATGTCTGGATGCTTTTTTCGAACTCTACTGTTGCACCCCTCACTTGCCCTTGCTGGTCTCAATGAAACAATAAGAGAAACATGTAGAGGTCGTCAATCTCTTCATGTTAAAGAACTCCAATGGCCACTCACACTAAATTAAAGATAAATTGCACTTAAATAAACTAAAATACCTAATATTACATGAATCCAAAACCTGAAATTACATTACATTACTCATCCCCAAAAGAAGTTTAGCTAGAATCGGGAAGAATCCCTATCCATTGACAACATGATCGATAGGAAGAACGAAGATAAAACAGAGGCAAAAGACTTCCCTTTTGCCCTTGAGCTTCTCCTTCTTCCTCCTTCAACGCCCAAAGTAGCTAAGCTTCACTCCCAATGCAAACTCCACCGTTGTGGCATGGAGGCACGATACTCAAAGTTTGGTTATAGTCTGCATTTAAAGGGGAGTCCGAAAGATTCCCCTTTTTAATAGCGTGCATTTATAGGGGAGTCTGAAAGATTCCTCTTTCTAAGGTGCCCCAAGTGACGTGGCGCCACGCAGCATGGAGCTCCTACGATGGCACTAGGTCTTGGGGTCGAGTGTGGCGCCTCACGAGTATACGATGTCGCGTTACGTTGTTCTCCACATTGCCAGCGCTCCAGCCCTGGCTTCTGTTGCCGTGGCGCTGTAAGTACGAGGATCAGCACTCTAGCGTTGGATCATGACACCAAGGCATTGTGCCCAGAATAGTTCTGCTGTGTCCAACTCTCTTGCGTCGAGTCTAGTGCCGAGGCATTGGACACTTAGTCGTTTTTCCATTGTTTGCAGCCCTCGTTCACGGGGCGTCGTAGCTTCGAACGTGGCGCCATGAGGCGCCGCATCCACTCCTTCTCTTCAACATAGCACCATGACTTTCCATCTGATGCTATGTAGAGCAGCCTTCTGTATTGCTCCAAAATGGGGTTTTTAAGGCCGAAAATGTCCATGTTGCCTCTTTCTTCTTCTAGTTGGTGTTTGGTGAATATGAGGCATTATCCTACATAATCAACACCAAAAGTTATTGAAATTGCAACACAATTAAATCAAATTTCGGCCTAAAAATGGAACATAATTTCCACTTACCAAATACCCCCAAACTTAAACATTTGCTCGTCATCGAGCAAAGGCCTTAATAGAAAGAGGCATTCGATCTTGCTGATCAGAATGTGATCAGTAGATCATGCAACACTTATTTACAAAAGAAAAATTTAATATTCCGATTGATGGTGCATTCCTCCTATAATTTTCTTTAGGAGTGTTTGCTTGCCTAAGAAAGATTTTCTATTCTACCCCACTTATTAATCATTACTATAATGTCTCTCATTAGGTGCTCTTTCCATCAATCCACATTCTTTGGACTTTAAATTTTACTACTAAAATCCTATATGCTAATTTTAAAGTCTGCTCTCAACTAATTGTACTGAAATGATCCTTGGATCTTTAGGACTTCATTAGGTTGTAATGAGGTTAGGGACATGTGTAGGTCAAAAAGTTTAATCATCAAAGTTTAAACTATTCTTCATGCTAGACTTAACCAGATTGATTAATTGACATACCCTTTCTATCTAAAGTTATTCCCCCAAACTTAAACTTCGGCCAATTGGTAAACAACTTTTCATGTCACTCTTTATTTTCAACTCAGAACTCTGTACTATGGTTTAGTCATCTCTTAGATGTGAGACTGTATATTTACATTAGTCTTGCTTTGCAAGAGCTTTTTTTTTTTTATTTTCTCCTCCTTTTGCTTTCACTTGTTGATCTTCGGGACTCTCAATCCCAATCTGTTTTAGTCAAGCATTTTCAATGGGGTTTCATATAAGAAGAAGGCTTGAAATACAAATAAGCTAGATGAGTGAGTTGAAAGTTGGTTGAACTAGGGAAATTACATGGGATAGTTTGAGAAAAGACCAAACGGTCAAAAAATCACCTAAGTCAATTCCTTAGAGCTAATTCTCTATTTTATTTTGCCTTCGGTTTCAATTGAAACTAGTTCTAGTATTTTAAGAGTAAAATCTAAGTGCATAACCACCAATCAAGCCACAAACCCAGCATCAATGAGATAGTTAAAGTAATAATTAGTGTGTGGCTTGATAAGAAAAAGATTTCTAAAGTTTGCTATACTCTCTCATACCAACTAGAACAAAATGCCCATCAAAGAGAATTCTTAATTTTTAGTAAAGTAAGAGAAGTAATCAGGGACAAAAAATACATTTCCTTATCTTCTGATTCTGCACACAGCACCATTCGCTCAAAAATTATTTTGCCTATGTCAATAGGCACATCTTCCACGATGGCCAATACCAGGTAGGCTCTGTCAAGCATTACTTCATGTATGTTCCATGAAGGCAATAGGCAGGCGCCAACAAAATAAAACTACATTATGAGTTCTGCCGCCCGCATCCAATTCTCAGGGAAATGCAGATATTCCTCTCTGCTGATTCTATACGTTGAGAGTAGGCGAATATGAGGTGTTGCAGTTCATCTCCTGTCACAGAGTTCTTAAGATTCTCCACTCCATCTTCTATACATGGCAAACTGAAGTGGGCATTTATGGCCTCCCAATCAAATCTCACAGTTCTACCGCAAACCATGCATGGTTGTGGCCCTTCTTGATTAATTCCTTCAACCAGACTCTTCTTAAGGTTCGTATAGAACTCTCCACAATCTGAATACATGCAGGATTTGGTTGAAAACAGAATCTACTCCAGTTTCCTTTTAAAATATGTGGACAGATTACAGGTTCTAAATCATAAAATGCGAACCCCCTATCTGGACCACCTCTTTCTATTCTCGGGTCCTTTTTTTTCTTCTCCTCAGCAATTTTCGTCCCTCTAACTATCAGTGCCATTGTAATCAAAGACAGATGGTGGATTACGGGAATAGGAAAGCCTACCTCTAATAACGCTCTCGAGCTTGAGAAAGACTTTGGTTGAGCCTAATATTGCGAAAGTTTTTCTTCGGGGCATGGAAATCCTATTGAGGAGAGCTACACGAACGCGAACGAGATTAAATCTTGGTGAGACGGCAGATAAATCGAAAGTTTTTTGCTCGGGTGTGGCTTGGAAATCAATTTCCATTAGATTTCGACTTTAGGGTTTCAGGGGCCCTCGTCTAAGGCTCTCAGTTTGTTTTAGATGCTTGGCGACATCAGGTGGCTGAGGTATTTATACTTCTAAGTTAAGTCACTTGGCGCCAAGTAGCGTCGAAATACTCTCGCGCGGCGTGGCCTCACCTACCCATTTTCGCCATTAATGTGGCGCCATATGGCACCCACAATCTCTTCACGGCGTCACACTGATGCCATGTGGCGCCAACTTGACTTCCATGGCGCAACCCTCTTGGACATGGTGACCTTCACTGAAAGTGAGAGTTGTCGCTATTGCAAGTTCTTTTCAAGTTTACCTTTACTCTATGTCCAAAACTGACTGCCAAAAACTGAAAACTACTTGAGAAATTTCATGATTCTCCATGCATGCATTAAAACTCAAGAAAATATTTTTTTTTCTCAAGCATACAGTCTTCGGGCATTTGCCCAACTTACACTAACTACTGACTTTTGACTCACGTATGTTTCTTAACTGTTGTGATTTACAATTAAAGCATGGAACAACCAAAACTGAGTCTCCTCTAACTTAATCACTAGCTAAACTTCTACTTTTCAAAATTGTATTAAAAAAAGGCATGGGTTACCTCTCAAGAAGGACCAATTTTTAAAGTCTGTGTCAAGACTTTCCAAGATTCTTCCAACCTATCTAGGATCCAGAATTGAATTTGAAGGGACTTTGTAACTGTCAATTTGCCCCATTGTCCGCAAGCTCTTCCCATTTACATTTTCCACAGGTTTACTTAAACTCGTTGGTGGCAAAGGCTCTTTCATCTTCATTTTCAGTGGGGGACTTAGTACCACTTCCACCAGCCTTCTCAACTCCTTGAGCCTCTCCTTCTAGAGCTCAGGTTGTTCAACCAAGTATAGGTCCGAGCTGACTTCAGCTTCTCTAGTGATTCGCCTCTTCTACATCGATGATTGCTCGAGTTGTAGAGTTTACCTAAAATAAGATGCATTCTTGTGCCTTCTTCCACGTCTATCACCAAAAAATCAGCTGGAAAGAGTCCATTTACCAACACCAGTACGTTTTCCAGAATTCCCCTTGGATAACTGATTCAACCATTAGCCATCATTAACTGTATGTTTGTAGGAGGTGGTTCGCTGAGACCCAGCTCCTTGAATATGTCGAAAGGCATAATGTTAACACTTGCTCCCAAGTCACATAGAGTGTCCTTGATGGTGTGGGTCCCAATGGTGCATGGTATGGCGAAGCTCCCAAGATCTTTTACCTTTGGGGATCACTCTCTCTCCAATTGTTACATTCTTCTTCTCTACACATCTTCCAATTCACCTTATCAGACTTCTGTTCCATAGATTCCGCATTGGGTGGAATGTCAACTTGAAGCTTCTTTAAAGCTTCTGGCGGCTTATGTTTGACCTCATCTACCTTCCCCAATTCTCTTCTGTCCTCATATGGCGGTGGCAAAACATTCTTCTCTCCCCAATCATTTTCACTTGACCAATGCAAACGGTCTTCTTCCTCGGCTTGTAGGATCAAAGAATTAGTGTTTGACTCTTTTACCTTTAACTGATTCTGGAGTTTATCCTCAAGTCTTCAAATTGGTGTTGGTTGGGACTCATGACCCAACTCTTCCTCCTTTTCTTCTCCTTCATACAAGTCAATATCGTTAATCTCATCCCATTCAAAGGAAGGTACGTGAGACTGCCCTGCCTCATTTACATCATTCCGAAAGGGGATTTGACTTTGCTCCACAAAGAGGGAATCAATCTCATGTTCTTCTTCTGGAGTGAATTCTTGATTCACTTCTTCCATCTCCATTCGGCTTAGAGTCTCCTTAGCCAACACTGCATTGCAGCACTCTACATCTTCTTTTTCTACTTGCCTCGGATTCTCCATCGTGTCACTGGTGAGAGATTCTTTCAATCTTTCATTAATGGCCTTAGGCAAGTGTTCCATTTGGATTTCAATATTTCTCAGGGATGCATCATGGCTTTGCACAAACTTAAGCAGCAATTCATGATTGAAATTTGGTTTCTCGGCTTGGTGCTGATTTGGAAACCTTCCTTGCTGTCCAGAATTCTGATAATTTCCTTGAGTTAGGGCAGAAGCATTCCTTTGCTCGTTGCTCCATCCAAAATTTAGGTAGTTTCTCCAACCTGGATTGTAGGTATTGGAGTATGGATTTTTCTATTCTGAGTATATTGTACACTTTCCACTGTGAATGTGCATACTTCAATTCCGTGTCCAGCACCACCTAATAATTCACAGCTTGCAAATGAACTATGTGCAGGCTTTGCTTCCAAACCTGCTATCTTCTTCTTCAAGACATCCATCTGAATTCGATTGGTTGCTTGAGTGTCTACTTTGTAGACTTCCATTGCCTTTCTTGAGCTTTGATTACACTCAAGAAAGTTCCTTGGTCTTTCAGTGTTTCATTGGTAGCCAAAAATATTGTCCAATAAATCATATGTATCATCAATGGATTTGTTCATAAGTGCACCACCTATTGCTGCATCAATAATTATTGTTGTCAGATTCTACGGCTCATTGTAAAACGTGAGCACTTGTGCCATTTAGGAATTGAATGCTGAGGGCATTTCCTTAATATATCTTTGAAACGATCTCAAGCTTCATAAAGATATTCTTGATCCAATTGGTTGAACAAATTGATGTCATTCCTCAGCTTTACTATTTTAGCTGGAGGGAAGTACTTAGCCAAAAGGTTTTGCTCAAGATCCATCAATGTGGTGATAGAATCTAAAGATAGTGAATTCAACCAATATTTTGCCTTATCACTAAATGAGAATGGGAATAATCTCAACCTTATAGCAACTCCCAGTACACCATTTTACTTGAAAGTATCACAGATTTCTCGGAAATCTGCTAGGTGTGAATTTTGATCTTCATTTGGCAATCCACTAAATTATACTAAAGCTTGTATCATTTGAATGATTGCCAGATTCAACGCCTTTGAGCTTCTCCTTTTTCCTCCTTCAATGCCCAAAGTAGCTTAGCTTCACTTCCAATGCAAACTCTGCCTCAACGGCATGGAGGCGCGATACCCAAAGTGTGGTTATAATGCATATTTATTAAGGAATCTGAAAGATTCCCTTTTTTTAAGGTGCCCTAAGTAATGTAGCGCCACGGTGCGTGGAGCTACTACGATGGCGCGAGGTCTTGACGTCGAGTGTGGCAGCTCGCGAGTATACGTCGTCGCATTATGTTGTTCTTCGCATCGCCAGGTCTCTAGCGCTGGCTTCTGTGGTCGTGGCGCTGTAAGTGCGAGGATCACTGCTCCGACGTTGGATCCTGATGCCAAGACGCTATGCCTAGAAAATTTCTGTTATGTCTAGCGCTCTTTCGCTGAGTCTAGCGCCAAGGCGTTGGACACTTAGTCGTTTTCCCACTATTCGTAGCCCTCGTTCATGTGGAGTCGTAGCTTCGAACGTGGCACCATGAGGCGTCAGTTGTATTGTTTCTCTTCAGCGTACCACCGTGACCTACCATCTGATGCCATGTGGCTCCGCCCTTTGTATTGCTCCAAAATGGGGTGCTTTTAAGCCGAAAACATCTATGTTGCCTCTTTCTCTATCCGGTTGCTGTTTGGTGAATATGAGGTATTTTCGTACATAATCAACACCAAAAGTAGTGACATTACAACACAATTATATCAAAACTTGGCAAAAAAACGCAGCATAATTTCCCCTAACCATTTTACTTGACATAAACAATCGTTGCAACCTCAGAATGAATGTGAAATGTCAAAGGACCTTTGCGGGTTTTGTAGCAGTCCGATGTCTCCCTTTTTTTGTCTGACCATGTTGACGAACCACATCCTGGGCACCCATTAAAATGTCTGTATTAATTTCCGAATAATATACAGTAGTTCGGGCATGCATGAATTTTCTCGTTAGTCAGTGCCAATTCTCTGATCATTTTCTTTGACTCGTACCAACTCCGTGGAAGAAAATAATCCGAGGGAGACCGTCTTTTATGGAGGAAAGAACATTCAAAAATGATTTTTTACTCCACCTATTCAGACACATCAACTGGAATAAATTCACCATGAAAGATACTTTGGAGTAATTTTAACATCCTCCATACAGTGGTTTTTTCGCCTCTTCCAATAATTGTTCAAATTTACGCATTTGCGAATGATCAAATTCATGTTCCATATTGTCCTCTTCCGTATTTTGCATGAATGCATCACTCAACATTGTTGTCATCTCTTTACCATGATTAGTCTCCTTAGAAATGTTTTCTTCATGAGTTTGCAGACATTCTCTATGGTAGATCAAGCTTTTGTATAGCGGGAAAAATCCCCCTAGAAAGATGTGGCTCTTGATTGTGTCACAATCAAAGTAACATCTATTTTTACATTGTTTACATGGACAACACATGACAACGTTTCCCTGCACTCCCAATTGTTGTTTTGAGTAATCTATAAAGAAATTGATTCCACCTTCATATCTAGGATGACACCGGGCTGGCTTGGTCTTGTACTCATACATCTATTTCTTATCATTAAAATAGTCCATCTACACAGTATTTATCAAAGATAGATTACACAAAACAAAATTGATGCATGCGGATACATGATATATGAAAAAAAAAAAAATGCATATCATATATATATATATGCAGTATAGCTGTTTTTTAAGAAAAAATACATCAGTGGAAAAATATGTTTGAAACAACTGGCTAATATTACACATTCCAATGCATGAATCAAAAAATATTTGGAAACAGAAATAACACACTGTTTGAAGCATATCCATCAGATGTTCAAGAACCAAGCTTCAAATCTGATTCAACATGAAAAATGTTATTTACCATTTGCACGAGAAGCCTTTCACAGGCCCAAAAACTCACCAAAACAGCAAAAAAATTTAATTCATGGTAAAGCAGGATATTATTTTGCCTACCCAGCCATGAACTATAGACTCTGACTAGTACTTACTAAATCTAGCTCTAACTTAATGTATATGAATTTAAAACAGGAAATAAATTTTAATTCGTGCAGTTATTAATTTAGGATTCAATTTTTGGTAAAAAAAACAAACTTTAAAGAAGGATCACTATTGAAGCTTTAAACAGAAAGAACATGTACTTATTTAATAGCACTTGCAACAAACCAGAAAGTCACTAAGGTAACTTCAAATTGCTAAGTTTCTATTTCAGAAACCTAAAATAATATAAACAAAGCAGTCTTAAGTAAGAAACAATATAAGCTTACTGATCAAACACCAAAAGGAACTCTTTTAACTTGCTTACCAAAACCTAGCTGTAGACAATGTATTATACGAACAAAAAACAGTAACCTTCTTTTTTCAAGAAAGATCAAAGAAGATTATGAATGCTAATAAGGCATGAAACAATTAGAGGGATGGTAAAGCTATAGATCGCTAATAGTCAAACATGAAGATGTAGATTCAAAGACTAATGATCAATAACATAACACAGGCAATATGACAGTAGACTACAGAAAAGCTCATACGACACAATAGGTTTTAATATAAATTAACCAATAAAATAATAATGGAGGGGATTATTGAAGGTCCGAATACTTACCCCCTTAAATAAGTTAAGGAGGGATTATTAAACTCCAGACCCACCTAGAGCTGAAGACCAAAATGGACCGACTGCGAATGCTATAAGGAAAAAGAGATAAAAACTTAGAAGTCCATTCCAATTACGCATTCACAGACCCATCAATGAAATGCAAAGATTAAACACTGAACTAAATGAATTTGTTTACCCAACGAAATCTGTAATTTCACAGAAATCGCAGAGAAATGGGGAAAATCAAAAATTTGTGCTTTCCCAAATGCACGCGACCTCAAACAACCTACAAATGTCAATCCTAACGACAGAAAAATGGAGAGCGGGAAGACCAGACAAAGAGAATAATGGAGACGCCTTACCTCGACCGTGGGAACAACTGAACGCTTGTCGTAGGAGAAGCTCGTCGCCTGAAGAGACGGAGAAGCCCGAGAAGCTAGCTCATCGCTGGAGAAGCTCGTCGCCAAGCTCGTCGCCTGGAGAGACGGAGAATCCAGAGAAGCTAGCTTGTCGCCTAAAAGCTCTTCACTTCAAAGCTCGTCGCTTCGAAGCTCGTCGCTTCGAAGCTCGTCGCCTGAAATCTCATCACCGGAACCGGGAATCTCCGTCGCGGGAGAACCAGATCGAGGGAAAGGGAATGCTGTGGGAAAACCAGAGAGATGGGAACACTGTGGGAACTCCGAAGCTCAATCGCAGGAAATGGTTCACGCGTGAGGGAAAAAAATTCTGGAGCAAAAGCGGTGGTTGGGTAATATACCCAGAAATTCGGTCAGCGGAAGGGGTATAACCCCCTGCTGATCTCTACTGCACCAGCGGCAACCGCCGGCGGATCATGTTTTCTACTAGTGCTTTCCCGAAATAACAAAAAGTTGTACTTTGAAATCCAAACATGGAAAACAGGACCGGTTTGCACGACAGTCACAGTAAAATGACAATAGAGAAGAAAAAGATGCATCGTAGTCAGTCATCCCCATCCAGGAAACCCTGACTGTTTGCCTCCTTCCAAGTCCTGGAAATCCCACTCGGTCGGTCATCCTTCCCACCATCAGTCTCTCCGTGTTCAGAGACTTAGTTGCCTCACTACCCGGCTTCATAGTAAGCTCCTGCAAGAATATATAAAAAAGGAATGGCCCAAGTTTAGGCCTCCTTGATCAGCACATATATTCAAACCACTAGGGCGATCCATGAGGACACAAGCAGAAGAGAAGGTACAAAATTACATGCGAGAATCAAGGTAGAGATAGACCTGCGAGAACCGGAAGTCACGGGGGTCGAGCTAGATATCTCCGATATTATTTGTATAATCCTATTCTACATTGCAAGCCGTTGTAACATATGTACACACTGAAAAAGATAGGGTCTTCCACCGATGAGTGCAGGGGTAAAACGCAAGACGAATCAAATGACACTACTAAACTCCCGGACTAGGATCTAGATGTCCTCCAAAATCTTAATGGCAAAATGTTATTAAGCGAACTGTTGGATGGCCTGCCAAAGAACTCCACTTCATCGTCAAAAGAAATTCAGAACAGGCTTACTAATCACAACAAATCATACAAGAATCAGTCCCAAAAGAGGTTGTTGTATGAAGAAGCCGAGAACAACATAAACGAGAAAAATATTGTTAGCGATCGCAGCTTATCATTGGCTCTCCCAGGTTCTGAGGCACGTGGTCCACAAATGTTGTTAGCGAACACTCAGAATACTTCAGTTGGTTTATGCACAGTTCGGGAAAGTGTCGAGACCAATTTCGCTAAATAAATTTGATATCTAATGGAGAAGCATTTTGCCAAGCTTTACGGTGTTTCAAACAATCACAAATCTGTTGGGCAACCAAGAACATCAAATTGACGAATCAAAAGCTCAATTTCGAGGTAAAACAATCTCACCAAAAATCGGGTCAAAATCTTCCCCTAGCCACAATCCACATCGTCTTAGGCGTAAACCAAGGTTGAGGCCGAAAGCGGGAAACTGTTCACCGTATCCTACCAAAGGGCACACTTGTCCTCAACACATCCCACCTTCATGACATGGAACCCACAATCCAGCAATCATTGGGTAAGTACCCCTCTTCACAAATGTTTATTTATGAATAGTATAATAGCATGGAACGTCCGAGGTATAAACATTTCTCGGCATTACACACTTTGAAAACTATATTAAGAGTCACTCTCCGGACATCATTTTCCTTTGTGAGTCTAAAGTAGAAGACCCGTTAAAAACCAAAAATATGTTGTGGACCACGACCCTTTACCCAAACAATTACATAATACCCTCTAATGGACATAGTGGAGGATTATGCTTACTGTGGAATAATAAAGCTGATATCAGCCAGACAAGGATCACAAATTTTGTTATATATGGTGTTATAGTGACACCTAAGTGGCCCGTCAACAAGAGATTTATCTTTTTACTGCCAGAAAACCATAAATGGAAATCTGGTCTCTAAGCTTTAGAGCGGATTACACAAAATCAATGAAGGTCGTGGGCCTTTTTAGGGAATGTAACGGTGTCGATAGATGAAAAAATCTTCGGCCTCAATAAGCTATATGCCAAATACACCTTTTAAATCTTTCATTGAACTAGGTGGATGGATAGACATATGGGCCAGGGGACCATTACAAACCTGGTCAAATGCTACGGCTGAGCAAAACAGGTATCGACCATATTAGATTGACTATTATTTAACACAATATGATTGAATATTCTCCCAAACACCCAGGCAATGGTTCTCCCGAAACTTAGGTCCCATCGTGCACCAATAAAAAACAACCTCAACCTGAATTAATAAGGCCAAACTTTTTCGATATCAAACTATGTGGATGGAGTCACAGGGATATGACTCCATCGTAGCTGACAGATGGGGCACAGTAGTGCATCCACATAGAGCTATTACACTGCCTGAATTTATGCCAAAAATATTAACCAAGATCATTGAGAGATTAAACAAATGGAACAAATCAAGTTTTGGAAATTTTCATATTCAGACTAGAAAAATCTCCCATAATCTCACAAAAAGCCAAGAAAAAAAATATCACAAACTATCATGATCAAAACTTTACGATAGAACAAATTACCCTACAACATGAATTAAAGTGCCTCCTCAGGATATACTACATTCATGAGTATCAGAAAGCTAGATAATATTATCTAAATTTAGGGGAGGAAAACACAAAATTTCACGCGTTTGCAAATGTCAGAAAACATGCAAACATTATTAGAGAAATTAAGCTATAAAACAACACAATTGTAGAAGTTAAAGAGGATATTAGGAGGGCAGCAAAAGACTATTTTCAAGAGGTCTATAATTTAAATCCGTCATCAGCGGAACCGTCAAATTTTAACCTACAATGTGTACTATCCGTACAGCACAAAGAAATTCTCGATAAACACATCTCCCAAAGAGAATTAGAAAGACGATCTTTACTATGGAACCCTTTAAAGCCAAAATATCATGAATCCATTCCTGAGGATTGGGAATCCGAAATATCAAAGCCCGCTCAACAACATACAAAATTAAACTCCTATGGTGAATTCTAACTGAAATAATGCCCTATGGACTCATGTTATGAGGGACAAATATGGGGATCCTCAAATAAAAAATTGCCAACTCCTCATTATGGAAGCAAGTTATACCACATATAGAATTTTTCAAAACTCACATCAGATATAAAATCAGAAGAGGAACATATGCCTCTTTAAGGTATGAGAGATGGGTGGAAAACTTAGAACCGCCTCTTATAGCATTAAATCGGTCCCATGTTGGCCATGTTCCTCAGGAAGATAGGATATGCACTATCTTGTGATCAAATCAACGGAACGAAAATCACATCCATCGCCCTTTTGTCCACTGGATGTCGCTTAAAAGATCATCCAGATTATTAGAGTCAAATATGAGCAGGATCTGCGTATTTGGACTCTTGAGTCAAGATGGGTCTTTTCCCATAAAAAAACACCTATCAGAGCATTAATAGGGAAATTTGGTTACTGAATTACAAAGTCATAAATGGTCCTATCGACTGCATATGGAAAAAAATATAGTCGAATAAATTCCTAACCAAGAATAGGAATTTTTTGCGCAAAATACTACATGACAGTTTATCCCCTAGTTTGCTACTCGCAAAAAGGGGAATTTAAATCGACGATAGATATTGTTGGTTCCTTCATCCTTCAAGTCGAGCAAACATGCGTTATTAACATGCTCATTTGCCGTTGAAGTCTGGATTTTACTATCAACTCCTCATTGTGATGGTTGTATGGGAACAGTGGTGTGAATGGAACCATTTACTATTCAAAGAAAAATCCCAAACTCCTGATATCCTGAAAAGGAAGATCATACACCAGGTCGAAGACATTTCAAAACAAAAAAAAAACATCTCTGAAAATACACCCCAGAAAAATCAGAGGTCACATGTCAAATGGATTCCACCGCTAAATGAATTCTTCAAAGCTAATTTTGACGGCTAGTGCTTCTCACTAGACCAGGTGGCTGGTAGTGGAACGATCATCAGAAATGCTCAAGGAGACCCGTTATTTTCTGTTATTTGTCCCCTTAAACAAAAGACAAACAATATTGCCGAACTCTGCGCCTCATTACTTGTGCTTCACTTGTTGTATCACTTTTTTTCCTTCACAACAGGCTATCATAGAATGGGATTTCCAACTAGTCATTACAATGACCCAGCGGAAGAACTCATGCCATTAGCGCTTGAGGCCTGTAGTACATGCGTGCCCGAATTTGCTACTTCAGCATCCTACTTTCTGACTCTAGCATGCTTTTAGGGAGGTAAACAGTATGGCGGACACACTGGCCAAGGAAATGTCTTCGAAGACTAGCAATGGGGACCTCAAAATCAGAATTTGGCAATACTACATCCCACCTTTTTTTTGAAACATCAGTTTATTGAGGACTACCTTAGATATGGGATTAGCCTGGTTATGTCTATTTCGAATGAATGTATAATCATCTCCAAACTCCAAGATATATTTCGAATATAACTCTAATACCATGTTAAAATAATTAAAACCACCTATAACAACCATTCTCTGATGGCATCTGTTATGGAAAGCCAATACTCTACAAGTTTTGAGCAAAATAAATAAAAGATATAAGCACTTGCTATGGAGTAATTAAAACCGATATAATTATAATAAACAAGCAACCGAATGCACAAACTCTAGGTTTACAGCGGAATTATACGTAAAATACTATTGCTTTTCTAATTTTTCCGATCTCTTAGATAAAACCCATTGATTTTATAAATTACATATCTGATCACACTTTTGCCCTACTCTCTCTCTCTCTCTCTCTCTCTCTCTCTCTCTCTCTCTCATCTTGGCTTTGCTTTCAGGGAAAGAGTAGATTTGTAAAGATGTAAAGTCTGATTGATTTCATTGATAATTAAGTCGTGTACAAATAGACAAGAATTACAAGTGGTTTAGGTAACTTTCCCTAGACCGATAAGGAAATCAAATAAAGACATGTACAACACATATTACAGATGTACCACTAAAGTAGAAGTGTAATTTAAGGTAGAACACTAGCAGAAGAAACTTATGAAAGATCTAGTTCTTAATGAGATAGATTTTCCTTAATATTCCCCCCGCAAGCTGGGTGTCTTCAGAGAGACACGAAGCATGGAAATCATCCTAGTTTACTAACATCGAGAAAGACCTTTGGTAAAAACATCAGCCAGCTGATCTTGAGTTGGGATGTACCTAACTTGTGAAAGACCAGAGGTCACTCGCTCTCGGAGAAAATGATAATCAAGCTCAACATTCTTAACACAACCATGAAAACCTGCATTAGCTGCAATATAAGTTGCAGAAAGATTGTCGCAGCACAAGACGGGAGGCTCTTTAAGAAAAATATGAAGTTCTTTAAAGAGTTCTAGCACCCAACAAGCTTCTCCAGGTGTGATAGCCATAGCTCTATATTCGGCCTTTGCACTAGATCGAGCAACAGGAGGTTGCTTTTTAGAGGACATGATATGAGAGAACCGCCAAACCGAATACAAAACCCGGTTACTGAGCAACAATCATCGGGGCAGCCTTCCCAATCCACATCAAAGAAAATATCAAGGCCGAAATCTCGAGCTGGTTCAATCAGAAACCCATATAAAAGCATGTCTTTTAATAACTCAAGATGCACTTTGCTGCAGACCAATGAACATCTTTGGGGGTTTGCTGAAATCAACAGGCCTGATTTACCGCATATTGAATATCTGACCACCTGAAATTGCAAAGCGCCAAGAGTGGATAGGTATTCTATAGCATCGACGAGTGAAGAAGCATCATGCTTAGACAATTTGGAGCTCGCAACCACTGGAGAGGCTAGTGACTTTACATCTCTGAGATTAAGGCGAGTTAACAAATCACGGGTATATTTCGATTGAGAGAAAAGAAGACCGAAGGGAGTACAAACACCTTTAATACCCATAAAATGGTGTAGAGCACCCAGATATTTAACCAAAAACTCAGTCTACAGCTTCAGAAAAATTTGCCGAATAATACTAGATGAGCTGCCAGTCATTATAATGTCATCCACATAAATTAGAATATAAACAACCGAACCAAAAACATATCTATATAGTAATGAGGAATCAACCTTGGAAAGAGAGAAGCAGAGTTCGAGTAGAAAACATGTTAGGCGATGATACCAAGCACGTGGACTTTGTTTGAGGCGATATAGTGACTTGTGTAGACGACTTACAACATGAGATCGAGACTGATCAATAAAGCTAGGGGTCAGAGCATATAGACCTCTACGGGTAAAGTACCATTTAAAAAATCTTACCTATATCCAACTCACAAATAGACCAGTTTTTGTCGACTGCCAATGCAAGAGCCGCCTGAATCATGACAGGTTTGTCCACCGGACTGAAAGTTTCAAAGTAATTTTGTACTTCTCATTTATTGAAGCCTTTTACGACCAAACAAGCCTTATGATGATCGATCGAACCATTAGATTTGGTCTTGAGGTGAAAACCCCATTTGTAACCAATAGCACACCTCCCCTTTGGTAGAGCAACAAATTCCATGTACAATTAGCCAATAATGCATTAAATTCATCTTTCACAACCTCTCGCCATTTTGGCTGTTTCGCAACCTGACTAAAACATGTTGGCTCAATCGGACTTAGTGGAAGGCTAGGAGGATGATGAGTGGAGTTGAAAACTCTCTGTTTAGGCCTACCAGTCTTAGACCAGGTCGTCATGGGATGTATAGCTAAAGGAGCACTAGGACAAGCAGTAGTAGGAGGGGGCAGACTAGGGGCAGGTGTGGGATCTGAATCCAAGGAAACACTTGAAGCAGTGTGACCAGAAGATGAAGTATTAGTCGGTGGTGATGGAGAAGAAGGGAGAGAAGGTTCCCGAACTGATCCTGGAAGAGTAAGGGACGGTTTGCATGGGTCAATTGGGTTTACAATGAAGGGGCAAAAGTGCAACTGGTGAGGAAGGCGAAGACTGTTTATTGAGTCGGAGCAAGGGTGCCTGAGAATATGGAGAAGACATTTCATCAAAGACCACACTATGACTAACAAAGACTCTCTACCAGCAGACAGATCCAAACACTTGTATCCCATTTAATTGGGGTGATAACCAAGAAAAACACAAGTTGTAGATTGATCATCAAACTCACGACTAGAGTAAGGACCCAAGTGAGGATAACACAAACAAAAAAAAATACGCATCAAAGAATGATCTGGTGTTTTACTAGAAAGAAGTTCAAAAGGACTATTAAAAGACAGATCGGTGTAGGAAGCCAACTTATGAGAAATACTGCAGTTCAAAAGGCTGAGTCCCAATGAAGCTTAGGCATAGACGCCTCTGCTAGCAAGGTCATTCCCATTTCAACTATGTGACGATGATTGACTAATATGTTGAGGGGTGTAAGGACACAAAATTTAATGGTAAATACGGGAAGTAGAGAAAGTGTTTTAAAAAGATGATTCACTAGTAGAAAACCATTTTTTAAAGGGGGTCGAAAAACCCCCACTAAAGGGGTAAAACCGCCGGGAATACTTTTGCTGGCGGTTTTCGTTCGGCCGACACTAATTGCTTCGATAGAAGTTTTGCCGATGCATTTCCTAGCGGTTTTAACTCCCAATAAATCTTTTTCATCTAACGGCAGAAACTAAAACCGACTGCAAAAAAGAAGACTTTCCCTTGTGGTTTTACAATAAACCGCCGTTACATCCAACAGAATCTACAATCAATAATTACAATAGATCTCAACAATTGCACTATGTCTAAAATATAATTAAAAAGTACAATGTGGGCCAAAATTCCAATTTTACAAAAGTGGAAAAAAAGGATAAAAAAAACCACTTTGGATCCAGTTCACTCACTGTTGTCCACCTTATGGATAATCTACTCGTGTTGCAATTTTCACTCCAACCTGGCAAAGAATCAGCTCCAACCAATTGATGATAATAATGAATAGTGGCACCAGCCCTTCATACAACAGTTGATGATAATTATGATTAAACAAACATGAAGAATGATAGCACATGAAACAACACATTCCAGCAAGAGAGGATTTCATTGTATTAGTTATTACTAAGCCAAGAGCTGAAATATTAAGTATGTTAACATTAATATCAAATTAAATTATGGTAATTCCAACACATTCTATAAATCCTTTTACTATAAGATAAAATAGCTTACAACTGTCAAATAAGTGCCACAAACTATATTTCATTCTTATGCCAATGACATAATATTTCCATGTAGAAGCATATAGAAAAGCATGAAAATTATGCCAAATCCTATAAAATTATGAATATTGATAAAATATACATAACCTAGTGGTGTGCAATTCAAATAATCAAAGGCAGACAACAGTTTACCCAGATAGAAAGAAAACGGCTTGTGCATCCATTCAATCATCTACAAGACAAAAAATTAACAAAGTCATATGAGGCATCACACATACCACCACAAGAGTTAAATGCAGTTCAAAAGAAGAAGGCACAAGTCGATGATGGAGTTCAAAGAAAAAATCTACAATGGAAATAAAAAGACATAAATGTCATCACATTTTGAATTCCCGTTAGCAGCTCAAAGAGAATTACTCCACAAAATAATTACCTATAAACAATAAAGCTATGATATCACAGATTTTTGCAAGTACTTATATACGATGCAATTCAAGACATATGCCATAGTACAAAGATGTAATATAAACTTAATTTATTTACTACATGAAATATCATCTTTGAGGAGACACTTGGACCTTGTAAGGGGTGCTGTTTGTCCACTTGGCAAAAACACTTGGACCTTGTAAGGTCTACTATTTGTCCACTTGGCAAAAACACTTGGCAATCACAACCTAGACAATCTTGATATGATGTTACTGTTCCAGATTGTAGAAGTTCGATCCACTAAATAATATAATGACAAGAGAACGAAGAGTTTTTTTCTGCAAGAAAAACAGTAAATTAAGAGAGGTAAAGTGAGTGTTACTTTTGAGGAATCTGCTAAAAAAACAAAGAAGAAAAACAAGAAAGGAATGCTAACTTTTGCTGGTAGAGATAGTTACAAATATGTAATGGGAGTTGTCTTTTACTATGAAAAACCTAATTATGGATAACAAGGAGCTCTCTCTAGTACCACCAATCTCATAGAGCTTGAACGCACACAGATTTTCAAAGAAAATAAATACACAAAACGGCAACTCAACAAAGAAAAAACTCTTACTCCGTGAGATTAAATGAATCAGAGAACACTTTTCAAAAGAAAGAACCGGACCCAATTTTTAAGAATCATTTGTCTTTTAAGGCTTAAGACTACAAAGCCAAGGAGCGAGGAAGGTTAGACATACAAGACTGATTTTTGTTTTCATCTACAGAGCACAAGCTGAGAAACTTGCACTGTAGGAAGTTTCTCTCAGTTCTGCAGCATTAAGTGAAACAGTGTTTTTGGAGAAAAACATCAAATGCGAATAGACTACATCTGACAACAGAAAGAGCACATTCCAGATTAAAAATCAGCACAAAACTACAAGGAACTAATCATCATTAATTTTGGAGATAATTGAGACTTAAGGAAGTTTAAAAACCCCGCTTAGTTGATAAGAAAAAACCAACCGAAAACGAAAAAAAGATTGTACCATCGGTGAGGAGATACACAGACAACTAGAGAGTCATATGTAAGAAAAAACTATAATACATGTCGCATATGAACATTAAGCACAAAAAAAGGGAAAAAAATGAAAATCCGACATTCTGTAATAAGTAGAACTTTCACGAAAAGAGAAGAAAAGCATTGTAGCTCATAAACCAATCCAAACCAAAGAACCAACTGCAGAGAACAGTGATGAACCCACTAAAATTTTTCTTTTTCGAGCTTCTATGATTCGAAAATAATCATCAGAACACAAATTCGATGTCCCAGAGAACAAGGAACACACTCAGTGGATTCAAGGACGAGAAAAACAGCGATGAGACAAAAACCGAAGTATTATTTATTCATCAATTAATTAAACACACATGCGATGAAATGATACAAAGAGGCCAATTAGCTAATGAAGGGCTGAAGTATTATTTCAGAAATGGATTAGATATGTCTTAAATAGGGAAACGGAAAATCAAAGAACTTCTAAACGGGGAAAAAAAAGAAACAGAAAAAAAAAGAGATGAGACAAAACCGAAGATATAAGAGATAAAAAAAGTACCTTTGAGATCAACCAAGCCTGCTCCATGCGCCTGGAAAAGTCATTTCATATGAATCAACGGCAGCGACGACGGCGACGACGGCGACGACGGCAGCGACGACGGCGAGCACACAGCGATGACGGTGAGCACGGCAGCGACGTTGGAGAGCACGGCAGCGACGACGGCGAGCACACAGCGATGACGGTGAGCACGGCAGCGACGTTGGAGAGCACGGCAGCGACGACGGCGAGCACGGAAACGATGACGGTGAGCATGGCAGCGACGACGGCGATGACGGCGAGCTCGACAGCGACGACAGCGACAATTGTGGGGATTTGGGATGGCGATTCACGACGGAGAAAACACATGGGAGAAAATTTAGTAAAGTAGGAAACCCCTAATCCATGGGGGTGTAAACAAAACCGCCAGTAAATAAACTTTTTACTGGCGGGTAATAATAACACCGCCGGGAATGAAACTTTTTCCTGGCGGTTTTCGGAAAAACGCCATGAATAAAAGCTTTTAATGGCAGTTTTCAAGACAACCGCCAGCAAAAACATCTTATGCTGGCGGTTTAAGTGAAAACCGCCAACAGAGCAGTGGATTTATAAAATTGACTGGCGGTTTTGTAAACACCGCCGGCACGAAAGATTAAGAAGACCATTTGCTGGCGGTTTTCACTTAAACTGTCAGCAAAAATGAATTAAAAGTATTATTTCTGGCGGTTTCTGGCCAAACCGCCAGTAAAAACGTTTTCTAAGTTCTTTTACGGGCAGCTTTACTAGAAACCGTCGGGAAAGGTTACTTTTACTAAGGGTTTGAATCTAAACCCCCAGTTTAAGCTGATAGTACTGGCGGTTATTTGAAAAACCGCCAGTAAAACATATTAACGGGGGTTTGCCAGTTTGTTTTCTAATACTGGGGGTTTTCTCCAAAGCGCCAGTGAAAAGTATTTCCGCGGGCGGTTTTCATTGAAAACCCCCATTAAAAATTGGTTTTTTTTCTAGTGATTAACAAATTTGCTTCCTCCATCAGACTAATAACATTTAGTTTTGGAAGAAGACATATTTTCAGTAAGGTTTTTGAATTGAACGAATGCTGAATAAACTTCTGATTTCGTGTTCAGAAAATACAACCAAGTGAAGCGACTGTATTGATTAATAAATGGGACATAATATTTAAAGTTGTGAAACAATGTAACCGAACAAGGCCCAAACATCAGCACAAAAATTATGTAAGACAGTCAAAGCATGAATTGTGGACACAGAAAATGGTGGAGATATAGATTTAGACATAGAACAAGCATAGCATGAAACCTTTTTATTAACTTTTGAAATTAAAATATTCAACAAAAAAAATACACAACGAAGAACTTCACTAACCGGACTACCTAGTCTTTGATGCCAAAAGGAAAAAAGGGAAACTACTGAAAGCAAACATGAAGGAGACACATCATGGTCTACGACGTAAAGTCCATTTATAGTCTGGCCTTTGAGTAATGTTCTGTCGGTACTGGCTTCTTGTACCAAAAAACTGTTAGAATCAAATAGAACAGTGCAATTGTGATTAGAGGTTAACTGAAAAACATATAACAAATTTTTAAGTGACAATAGTACATGCAGAACATCTCGAAGGGTAACATAGAGATTGAGCCTATGAGGACCAATAGAGGAGATAGTCAAACCTAAACTGTTGCCGAGATAGAACTGATCTAAGCCTGTGTACTGTACGCCATCAGTGAGCAGAGACACGTCAAAGGGTATATGATGAGAGGCACAAGTTTCAGTATACCACGCCGAGTCATTCATACTGTCAACCTAGGCAGAATAGGCATGTGGAGTCTTAGTGGGCTGGAAAGAGAGATTGAAACGATTTATGCACTATATAGCCAAATGTCTGGCTTGGAACATATTTGACAAGCTATCACTGTTATCATTCTGGCCATGGCCTCTTGGACCACGCCCACAAATGGTGCGACCTCGGCCTCTGCCGTTATTGTGACCTTTGCCACCACGGGTAGTGACATTGGCCGATGGACGCGCTGAAGTATCAATAGAGGAAGGGTTTTGAATCATCTGAAGGCGATGCTCCTAAGAATGGAGCATATTTTGGAGAGACTCAAACAAAACTGATTCTTATCGACTGAATCAATGATTCAAACTCCTGCATAATTGTATATAGTGTAAGGGTCAAGATGCTGACTTGAAGCAGCTAGGTCATACACAATGCGCTTTATCTTATCTTGATACATAGTCATAAAGAGAGAGCCCATTTTCAGCGTCTGAAGCTGAAAACAAAGATGATTCAGTCGGGATTGGGAAGAGAGCATAGGCAGAGCGAACTGTCTGCCACATTGCATGGGGATCCCGAGTGTGTAGCCAAGTGCAGCCTCAGACAGAGTGGAGACTATCCAACTCTTGATAGTCTGGTCGACGATGTACCACTGAGTGTAGTGCAGATTACTGTCCATGATCTGAGTGAATCAGCTGCAGAGGAGCCACAATGGAGCCATCAACGAACCCCATAACCTGTTGGCTATTGAGTACGGGCACCATCTGTTGGAGCCAGGGAAGATAGTTCTGTCGATCTAATTTGATTGACACATGGTGCAAGATGTTGGTGACATCGACATGGAAGTGACTGAAGGTGCTGCCGAGATCAAACGTGCGACCACGAGTCTGTGATAGGGGCCGACATGTGAAAAACAGAGGGTGTGGTGGAGGATCGAGGAGAAGTGTCGGCCATTGAATCCGACGAAGCAAAAAGAGGAAGATGAGGTGTAGGAAGAAGCCATCCTAGATTTGCAACTGAGGTTGGAACGATGTAAAGCTGCGAAGTCTGATTGATTTCATTGATAATCATGTACATATAGACAAGAATTGAAATTGGTTTGGGTAATTTTCCCTAGACCGATAAGGAAATCAAATAAAGACATGCCCAACACGTTTTACTGTTGTACAGCTATAGTAGAAGGATAATTAAGGTACGACACTAGGAGAAGAATTTTATGAAAGATCTCGTTCTTGATGAGATAGACTTTCTTTAACAAGATTTTTTTTTTTTTTGAAAAGGCAGGATTAGCATGATTCAATGATTGTCTATCCGTTTCCCGGATTACAGCTTCTGTCACCATTCATATGCAGAGGTGCTGGATCGATTTAGGAATACACGCTGGATTGAGTTAGGAATACACGCTGGATTGAGTTAGGAATACATGCTGGATTCCATTCTGCAACGGCGTTTCGAAAGGTAGCATTATTAATGCAGGGGAGAGATTTATAAAGTAAGAGAGAAGAAAATAGAAGCATCACTTTTTCACTAAGGTGGTAAAGATGTTTTAAGAATTCTTGTCATTTATTAAGGATCTTCTGTTTCCTAGTATGCTGGAGGATGGGTATCCGAAGAATTGGTAAGTCGTGAACCGACGCATCTTTCTTCTGTTTCGTGTCATGGCTACCATACCTGATTTTCATCGATTATCTTTTACTCCATGGAAGGAAGGAAACTTAATCGTCTTAATTAATCCTCTCCCATACGGACCATCACATTTACCTATGATCCCACGTGCACTCTGAATCGAGTCAACGATCTGACGTGTAAATACTAAATAGGCTCAGTAGTAGATCAAGAGGATAAGGTAAGATTTATTTAATTCTCGCTATCCAACGGATTTTACCCTTTTTCTGTTTCTCTCAGTCAAAAATTCCATCGTATACGGATTGCATTCGCATCACGGGCAGCGTCCTTTCTCGACGCTTCCAATCCGAAAAGTCGGTGACTACTGGTCACTGCCCGTCCAGTTCCCGCCTGGATTTATCTTCCCAAAGATTCTGTTGATGGTGTTGTGCGCACAAAGCAACAAATTAATTATAGAAAGCTTACGCTAAGCGAGACACTTTTCATTCTCCAATCCCATCATCGATCGTTCCTCTGCATCACTAAGTCCACCTTTTTTGTTTCTACCTTCTACAGCTGATAACATAGAGTAGAGCTACAGAGTAGACCAGTCTGAGCAAGCCATGGAAAGGACATCTCTTGCTTCCCTTCCCTTCCCATCTCTCCTCTTTGCTCTAGTTGTTATCTCCGCCCTGATTTGTAGCGCCGGAGCATCCAGACTCCAGCAAGTAGAAGAAAATAACCAAGTTCATCGGAGAAATTTGCTCGCTAATGCTTTAGCTATGACGCCGCCTATGGGGTAAATGTGGCGGTGCTCCCTTCCATTTTCCGGTTTTGTTTCTTTTCTTTCTTCCTTCATTTCTTCATTCAAGGAGCTAAATATGTAGATGTGGTCGAAACAAAACCTACGACGTGTCCTCCTTTGGATCGTCTTGAAATGAATGATTGTGTTGATCGGCACACTGTAAATGAGAGGCGTAAACGCTTATAGAAAGTTAGCCTCATCCCCTACTCGGCAATCTGTCTTTCTGTATTCTATTCTATCCTTGTCGCCACATTTCTCGTTTTAATAATTTAGTTTACACATCTGCTGAAACTTTTTAGAAGTTTCAAACTCAGTTTATGTAGCCATGGGCCGGAGTTTCGTTTCTTAATACTCTGTCACGAGTGCTGATGATGTTTATCAACGAGTCACTCATGACGACATTTATACTCTGCGCCTCCCTCTCCCCATTAAAAGTTCTATTCGTTTAAACTAGCATGCGAGTACTCCCATCGCCAGCGGCTTCATTTCAGATTAGTTTTGGATGCTTTGACAAAGTTTTTTTCTCGGCAGGTGGAACAGTTGGAATCACTTCAATTGTATGATCAACGAGAACATCATCAAAGAAACCGGTCAGTACGGCTCCAGTTGACCTTCAGGAAACAAAAAATTTGAAAAGCATTCAATGTTCTGTTTTGATGATAGAGGTAAAATGGTGTTTTTCTGCAACAGCCGATGCTATGGTGTCAACTGGGCTTGCTAGACTCGGATATCATTACGTTAACATCGGTAATGCTTCCACCTATCTTCACTTTATCTTAGACAGGATTTTGTCTGTTGAATAAAATGTAGATGGTCTTTGGTTTTGTATTTTCCAGATGATTGCTGGGCTGAATCAGAACGTGATCACAACGTAAGTTCTGCTTTTGTGTATTTCCTCAAATATGAAAAAGGACAACGTCTCTGATCACGTTAATAGGCAAGTATGAGAGAGTAAATCTTTTGAGTATGGAATATCAATATCAGGGTTATTTGGTTGCTAGAAAGTCGACTTTTCCATCTGGGATTAAAGCACTTGCAGATTACGTCCACAGCAAGGGGCTTAAATTGGGAATATACTCAGATGCCGGGTAAGCTCTGTAGAAACTATCACCTGGTCTCCTATGGAGCTAGTTGCTTATTAAATCTACTCCTGAGCTATCTATTTGAAATCCATACGATGGTTACCTTTTGTTTCCCATGCTTGCTTTCTCCAGGTATCGGACTTGTAGTGGGATTATGCCTGGTTCACTTGGCCATGAAGAACAAGATGCTAAGACCTTTGCTTCGTGGGTATGTTACTGGGCAGTCAATCGATTTCTTGCGGATCTCTGTTCTGGAAGCTGAATGAATTGTCAAATAATCTTCTGAATCTTCTGTTGTGTCTCTCAGGGCATTGATTATTTAAAGTATGATAACTGTTTCAATGATGGTACTAAACCCACAGTACGGTATGTCTCTTTTCTTATTTTCAAGGCAATACTACCTAACATCTTTTTGTTTCTTTTTTCTTTTTTTTTTCTAAAAGCATTTTATCCAGTTTGTGAATTTGTGTTGTATTTGATGATACCTCTTCTGCTGCAGCTACCCTGTGATGACCCATGCTCTGATGAACTCAGGACGTTCAATCTTCTTTTCCCTCTGTGAATGGTAACTCAGTTACTGCCGATACACTATTCTGTCTTCTCTCTTCTTATACTTATATACTGATGTATATACCTGTCTTTGGGTTTTGCTTTTCTCAGGGGCGATATGCATCCAGCTCTATGGGGACCTCGGGTGGGAAACAGTTGGAGGACGACCAATGACATTGCTGACACTTGGGAAAGGTATAATTCAGTGCCTGACTAACATTTTTATAAACACTTACTGAAGGCAGAAAGAGTTGAATATATCGGTTCTGTTTCCACAGCATGGTATCCAGAGCTGATATGAATGAAGTTTATGCTGAATTTGCGAGGCCTGGTGGCTGGAATGGTTAGTTTTTCATTTCTCCTGGTTATAATTATTTGAGAAATTTGTAAAAAACTACCCTGTGATCATATCAAGTGGATACTTACTGATGGTTTTTCACTCAATTCAAGAAGGAACTTTACAATGTTCCGAGGGTAAAGCTGTTATACTTCAGATTTCTTTGCATAAATGTTTACATGGGTTTATACCACTCTGTAATTGCTCAGATCCGGACATGCTTGAAGTTGGAAATGGGGGAATGACGAATGACGAATACATAACACACTTCAGCATCTGGGCTATCTCTAAGGTAGTTTCATATCCATGGTGGTTCCCTCTGGGTCCCTACTGAATTCTACTGTCTTCTTTATCTTTTTTTTAAAAAAAACATATAAAAGACTGCAGTTACATAAAAGCATAAAAGTTGTCCTATGCTTAATTTAGGCACCTCTCCTCATTGGCTGTGATGTGAGGAATTCCACCAAGGAAACCTTGGAAATCATTGGCAACAAGGAGGTGATTGCAGTGAACCAAGGTATGTATGGGATCGCTTTGGACTAGTAAATAGATAGTATAAATTTTTCAAGCCGCAGAGGTTTTACTATCCCTGTAATTTACCTCATGATGTTCACTCTGCATCCTCCAACCTTAAGGATGATAAGATTCCGTGGATGTGACACTGATACTTAGATCCGTAACAAACTTTTAATTTGAATAAGTAGCATCGAATATTTTCTACTACCTCGGTTTAAATTCAGTAGTTTAGCTTTCTTCCATTATTCAATAACAGTTGCAGTGTAGCTATTTTTATGAAGTTGTTGAAGTCTAATGAATTTGTTTAAAATTTTTTACTAGACCCTCTTGGTGTTCAAGCTAAGAAGGTCCGCATGGAAGGAGATCTTGAGGTACATTTTTTTTATATTTTAAACTAGGATACAGCTTTTCTCTTTACTGGTCTTGACTAGCTTCATTCAACTGTATCACTGTTCTTACAGATATGGGCAGGACCTCTCTCAAACTACAGGACAGTTGTTCTCTTGGTCAATCGGAGCCCTAGGTACTCCAAAATTACTGCCAACTGGGATGACATTGGCCTCCCCGAGAACACTGAGGTCAAAGCAAGAGATCTGTGGCAGGTAAAACTGTTGTCTTGAGGATAGCATTTGACTCACTTGAAGTTTCTCTTTTCGCTTTTAAAAGCTGAAATCCTTCTTTTCTTTTTTCTCCCTGATATTCAGCACAAAACGCTGGGACAGACATTCAAAGGGCATTTGACTGCTTCAATGGAGGCTCATGCATGCAGGATGTTTGTGCTGACCCCTATTGCCTGAAGCCGATCTCTGCCTGGAAGTGGAAAAGAGGCTCATCGTCTAAAACCATTGTCATAAGAATTATAATGAACTGTTACTTCAGCTGGTTCAGCTGCATGGGAAAAAGTAGCATCCACCTCCATTTTTTTTTATCACGTGGGCTGTTTAGCAGCATCGTCCTTTATTTATCATTTGACAGTCCTAGTAGAAAACAGGGGAATGGTTTTATATTTTTCCTTGACATTGAACTGGCACGAATGGGCAATCGCTGAAAATCTCTGACTCTATTGATCATAAGAGAATCTGTGAGGCTGGTCTGAAAAATTGGAGAGCATATTTTCGGCCTAGTCTAAGAAAGTTCGAACAGCTAACTATCATTCCATTTTTTCCAGCATAAAAGTTTTCGGCATTCTAAGTAGCTCTTATTCTTCTGATTTATAAACAACAGTAACCTTATAATCAATAGTAGGGCAGGGAGAGGGAGTCTTAAATGCCAAAAGAGTCTCTGGCCATTGGCCATTGCCTCCAATTGCACCCTCCATCTGAATCATCGTTCCTGGTATCGAATAGCTCGGACAACTTGCTCAACAATAGGTAGGGTCCTCGGAAGTTCTCTTGAGCCTCTAACGGTGGGGAGACGGGCATGCATCTAGTTCTCGTTTAGCTAAATTTTGAGAACAATACTTCGATCCTATTCTTCTCTTCTTTGATCCTATTCTCTCTCCTCCATTAAACTCCTGCTCTCTCTCCGATTATACTGTATAGAATAAAACTATACGCACGCTTGTATAAATTAGACGTCAATGGAAAACAGAGGAGATTGAAACAGTACTTTTACTAGGATCCCCATAACCCAGTCGATCCACCATTTTGTTTCTATAGTACCTTCTACTGATAACTAACCAACAGTACGTAAAGCGCCATGAAGAGGACATCTCTTGCTTCTCGCCCCTCCCCATCTCTCCTCTTCGCTCTACTTGTTATTAACTCCGCACTGATTTGCAGCGGCGGAGTTTCCAGAATCTTACAAGCAGAAAAAAAAGATCCATTTCATCTAGGAAATTTGCTCGCGAATGGTTTAGCTATGACGCCGCCAATGGGGTATGTAAATTAATGTTCGATGCTTCTGTTCTCTTTTCGCTACAGACGGATAAATGGAGACCGGCATTTTTTTTTTTTTCTTTTCTTTTTCTTCTCTCCCTGCCTCTCTTCGGTCAAGGAGCTAAATATGTCAGGTGTGGCCGAAACTCATTTCGACACAGTTTTGGATATTTCTAACTGTGTTTTCTCCACAGAAGGAACAGTTGGAATCACTTCGAGTGTATGATCAACGAGACCGTCATCAGAGAAACAGGTCGGTATGGGTCCTTTTGAACTTTCGGAAACCAAAAATTAAAAAGCACTCAGTGTTCTGCTTCGCTATGGGTGTTTTTCTGCAACACTTGATGCTATGGTCTCAACTGGGCTTGCAAAACTTGGATATCAGTACGTTAACATCTGTAATGCTTCCACCTATCTTCATAGAAAGAATTATGTTTGTCGAATAATATGACCATGGTATTTGTTTTTGTATATTCCAGATGATTGTTGGGCTGAAAAAGATCGCGGTGAGCACGTAAGTTCTCTTTTTGTGTATTCCTTAAATGTGAAAAAGAACGTCTATGATCGTGTTAATTGGGAAGTATGAAAGAGTAATCTGCTGTGTGGACTATGAATGTGAGGGCAACTTGTTTCCTAAAAAGTCAACTTTTCCATCAGGGATAAAGGAACTTGCAGATTACGCTCACAGCAAGGGGCTTAAATTGGGCATTTACTCATGTGCCGGGTAAGCTCTGTAGAAGCTATCACCTCCTCTCCTACTAATACTGATTGCTTATTTAATCTACTCGAGAGCTATCCAATTGGAAAGCCGTTAAGATGGGTGCAATATTCTGTTTGCTTTCTCTAGGCATAAGACTTGTAGTGAGACTATGCCGGGTTCACTTGACCATGAACAACAAGATGCTAAGACCTTTGCTTCGTGGGTATGTTACTGAGCAGTCAGTCGGTTTCTCGCTACTCCCTGTTATGGTAGTCTGAATGAATTGTCAAACGATCTTTTGAATCTTCTGTCTGTGTCTCTCAGGGAATTGATTATTTAAAGTATGATAACTGTTTCAATGACGGCACGAGGCCCACAGTACGGTATGTAGGTTCTATATATTTCTTATTTTCTATGCACTAATTAACATCTTTTTTGTCCCAGTTTTCCTAAAAACATCTTATCTTGTATGTGTTGATTTGTATCGTATTTGATTACACCTACTTCTGCATGCAGCTACCCTGTGATGTCCCGTGCTCTTATGAAGTCAGGGCGTAAAATCTTCTTCTCCCTGTGTGAATGGTAATTCTGTTGCTGCCGATGCCTTATACTCTTCTCTCTTCCTATACCGATATGCTGATAAATAATACGTTTACTTGGCTTTGCGTTCCGCTTCTGTTTCTCAGGGGAGATATGCATCCGGCCCTGTGGGGAGCTCAGGTGGGAAACAGTTGGAGGACAAGCAATGACATTTCTGATAATTGGCAAAGGTATGATTTACCTGATGCCCGATTAACATTTCATCATTATATACTAAAGGTCAGAAAAAGTTGATATATTGGTTCTGTTTCCGCAGCATGCTAACCAGAGCTGACATGAATGAATTTTATGCTGATTATGCTAGACCCGGTGGTTGGAATGGTAGGTTCTTAGATTTCTCCTGGTCACAATTATTTGAGAAATTTGTGACTGACTACCCTCTGATTATATCAACCTACACATTTCATATTCCTGTTTTGTACCTGGATCTGCTCAAGCGGATGGTTTTCCACTCAATTCACGAAGACGCTTCACAATGCTCCGAAGCTAAGGCTTTTCTCCTTCAGATTTCAATGCATAAATTTATTCATGGGTGTTTGTACCACTCTCTGTTGGCTCAGATCCGGACATGCTTGAAGTTGGAAACGGGGGGATGTCGAATGATGAGTACATAGCACACTTCAGCATCTGGGCTATCTCCAACGTAGTAGCACTTCCAAGGTGCTTTCCCTCCAGGGTCCCTTGCTGAAAGTTAGTGTCTCATTTTCCTATTCAAAAATGATAATAAAGAAACTCTTTTTTCAGACTGCTGTTACATAAACGAGTATTGAACTTGTCCTTTTATGCTTTAGGCGCCTCTCCTTATTGGCTGTGATGTGAGGAATCTCACCAAGGAACCCATGCATATCATTGGCAACAAAGAGGTGATTGCAGTGAACCAAGGTGTGTTTGCCGTCGTGTTAGACTAGTATAAAGACTAAATGTTATAATATAAGAGGCACCAGGTGGCTTGTACTTCTGTAGTTTAGCTGTCTTCCATTATTCAGTTACTGTTGCAGCACAGCCATAATGAATTGTTTCAACTGTTTGACTAGATCGTCTTGGCGTTCAAGCTAAGAAGGTTCGCATGGAAGGAAACAATGAGGTATACTTGTTTTATATTTTAAACTCAGATACAGCTTCTCTGTCCGCTGGCCACGGCTAGCTTCATTCAACCGTTTCACTGTTATTACAGCTATGGGCAGGACCACTCTCAAACTATAGAACAGCACTTCTCTTAGTCAATCGGATCCCCTCGAAGGCCAAAATTACTGCCAACTGGGATGACATTGGCCTCCGTGAAAACACTGAGGTCCAAGTAAGAGATGTGTGGCAGGTAAAACTGTAGTTTTGAGGATTGGATTAGACCCACTTGAAGTTTCTTTTTTAGCTTTGTGCAGTAATTAACAGCTGAAATCTTTCTTGATATTCAGTTTACAACGCTGGAACAAACATTCAAAGGGCAATTGACGGCTTCACTGAGGTCTTATACATGCAAGATGTACGCATTGTCCCCTGTCTTTGGAATTATGATGACCTTTTAGTTAACTTGTTCAGCTGGGAATAAGTAGAGAGCACCTCCATTTTTTATCGCTTGGGAAATTTTGCTGCATCGTCCTTTATTTGTCATTTGGTAGTTCTAGTAGATAACAGGGAATGGCAACCTTGACATTGAACTTACATGAATGGGCAACCGGGGAACTCTTTATTGATTACAAGATCAGAACCTGTGTTTTCCCATGTTATAATAAAATGATATGTTTTTTAGGGTTTGTACACAATAGTTTTATTCCATTTATCCAGTTGTACCAGAATATATTGATGCTATGCAAGGAAGCCAAATTTCCTTAAATTTATAGCTACAACTATTCCATCTTTTCTTAAAACTCATGTTAATCGACACGCTATAATCTTTGAAAACACATATAAAAATGAAATAACTCTGCCACAAGTCCCGAACCCCGAATCTAAACAAAGTGAAAAAACCCCGAATCTAAACAAAGTGAAAAAACTCCGAATCTAAACAAAGTGAAAAAAACCCCGAATCTACACAGTGCAAAAACCCCGGATCTAAACAAAGTGAAAAAACGCCGAAAAGCGAAAAAACCCCGAATCTAAACAAAGCGGAAAAACCCCGAATCTAAACAAAGCGGAAAAACCCCGAATCTAAACAAAGTGAAAAAACCCCGAATCTAAACAAAGTGAAAATAAACATTAATTTTTAATAAAATGTAATTAACTTTAAGATGAAAAGTTAATGGAAGTATGCACATTATATAAACATGTAAACATATACAAACTTAAACATTAAGTTAAATGTTCGACATTAACAATGACAATAATGTAACACATAACAGAAGATGGAAAGTAGAATAGGAAAATAGAGAAACAAAGAAGTGAAGTGGAAGAATCGATGCTCCCTGCTGTCTATAGAGAAAGTTTAAAAAATAGCTAAAAACACAGTTTTGCACTCGTGGTCATAGAATCCAATGGAAGGTGTTTTTTGAAAACTGAAATGTTCAGACGGTTTGACAACGGACTGTTGTGTTTTTGGGGTCCTTCCTATGTGGAAAAAGCACAAAGTTTTATTTATAGTTCGAACCATTTTGTGGGGCCCAATTACGGCTTAAAATATGATTTTTTTGCTAGCCAAAATTTTAAATAGGGGTGGAGAGAGATTTACTGCCATTTGTCAATTCAATCACAGTTGGATCATGTGGAAAGCACACTCTAAACTCTGAATGGTGGAGATCTTGATTGGAAGTCGGGAGAATGGTTTTTTGCCATTCGAGCAGAAAATGTCACGGGTTAATTCTACTCAACCTAGTTTCATCATTCTTAACAATTGGACAGTCATTCGTGGTCCGATTGAGCTAACTTTTAGTGAGCACAATCAAGACATGATAATACTGAACCTAGATGGTTGAGATTGAGTTTGGACGGTCAGATTGTGCATTATCAGTACTTTATTATTTGGAAAGTTCAGATTATCCCAATACTTCGCTGCCATAACCTGCTTGGGCTGCAAGATGGCAGTCTCCTCCCCTCCACTTCCTCTCCTAAGGAGCTTGCTAAATGGAAGAGGCAAGATCAACTTGCGCTTGGCAGGCTCTTACAGTGCTTGTCAAAAGCTATTTTGCCTAAATTGTTAATGTTGAGGCTACTCACGATGCTTGAACGACCCTTGAAGAAGTATATGGCACAATGACCTGTTTCCACATTCAGCAGTTGAAGACCAATCTGTACACTTTGCAGTATGGCAGAGGAACTGCTCTTAAATAGTTTATTCATGCTAAATCAATTTCTCTTGTGCTCACCAGAGCGGTCAAACCAGTCGACAAAAAAGATATCATTATGTGTACAATTTGGGGCCTAGGCTCTGAATTCGACTCTGTCGTTCCTGTTATTGATTCACATCCTGCGACTCCTAGTTTTTTTTTCTAATTTTTGTTGTTGGACCATGACCATCGTCTTCGTCAAGCCATACCACCGGCTGCACTTTCTACTGCAGTTTTTGCCTCTCCTCCTCCTCGCCTGCAATCTACTCGATGTGGCCGTGGCAAATCGTGTTGCCCATATGGTGGACACGGGAATACATGAGGAAATCATGGTGAGGTCATACTATTCCTTCCCCAATGCCCTCAGCTTCCACTTTCTTAGATGGATCTTCGGTTGTCTACTACTATTGTGGTCACCCTTTTGACAAGGTGAACCATTGTTGGGCTCCTAACAAAGCACCTCTTGCTTCCACTGCTCTTGCTGCGACCTCTCCTTCTACTCCCCTCACCGAAGACTGGTTTTTAGACATTGGTGCTATACACAGTCTTACAACAGACCCTACCGATATTTCTAGTAAGATACTATACACAGTCTTACAACAGACCCTACAGATATTTCTAGTAAGATACTTTATCTTGGTTCTGACTCTATTCTAGTTGCTAGAAATTGATCACTGTCCATATCTCTCATAGGTCGCACCCTCTCCATCTTTTGTTTGGTTCTGCTATTACCAGTAGGATACTTTTAGTTCTTGCTATTTCTAAAAAGTTAATGTCTGTCTCTCAACTTTCACAGCACCATAATTGGTCTATTTTATTTACCCCTTATGGCTTTATTATTCATGATTTGCAAACAGGATCCTGCATCAAGGACCCAGTAGAGGTGGAATTTATCCCCTATCGAGTCCACAAAATATATCCTGCAATTTGGCACCATTGCCTGGGTTATCGGTCTCATCATGCTCCTCGCTCTCTATTGACAATCTTACAACTTTGTGGTTTGCCTCCATCTTCTCCACCATTCGCACACTGTCAACTCGAGAAGAGTCATTGTCTCCCTTGTCATATTATGTCAAATCGCACAAACAATTATGTGGATATGCTTCATTGTGATGTATCCATAACCTCTGTCGATGGTTTCAGGTTTTATCTAATTATTATCGAAGACTACTCCCGGTTTACATGACTATTCTTGATTAAGCAAAAATCTGATATGTTTTCAATTTTTTAAATCTTTATTCTGCTTCTTGAAAATACATGTAATTCTAAAAATCGTTGTGTCTAAAGTGATGACAGGGTGAATTTATTAGCACTAATCTGCAGGATTTGTTTTGCACAAGAGGCATTCAACATCGTTGGTCCTATCCAGGTACACCTGAACATAACGATGTAGCAGAAAGAAAGCATCATCATGTGGTTGGAACAGGGCATACCCTCCCCGCTTAGTCCAATCTTCCTCGATCATATTGGTCCAATGCTTTTTTAAATGCCGTTCACTGCATTAATCTATTATCAACTCCAGTCCTGCACAATCAAACATCTTTTTTTTATACTTCATGGTCACTATCCTACTTATACTTATCTGCGCTCATTCAGGTGCTTGTGTTTTCCCTATTTACGACCTTTTAATATCACAAAGTTAGACTTTAAAAGTTCTCTTTGAATTTTTCTTAGGCTACAACACACGCCATAAGGGGAATCTTTGTCTCGATATACAAAGTTGACGCATCTTTATCTCTAGACGAGTTGACGCCTAGTCTCCCCTCGTTCGAGTGGCCTTCACTCTCACCTTTTCTTTGCAAGAAGTTTCCCCAATTGCCTCAAGACTTGCGCCTAAATGTTCTTCCACCTCTGTCTCTTGACACTGTCATGCCATCATCTTCCTCTGTCGGGCCCACACACTCAAGTGGCCTCCATACCTATTGTGAAGATGCCTGCTATTTGATCAACTATTGGAATATATATCACTTGGAGACAACCTTGGGTGATCCTTTCAAGAACTAAGTAGTACTCTAGTTCAATATGCTTGGTTTGGGCATGGAAGACTAGGTTGGCAGCAATTTAAGTGGCTAATAGATTATCACACCAAAGTGTCGGCTTGTGATTAATGTGTATACGTAGCTTTTTGAATAGTTCAAGTAACCAAGAAATTTTGGATGCAGGTGTAGCTAGTGCTCGATATTCAGCTTCTGTGTTGGATCGAGAGATAGTAGGTTGTTTTTTAGAACAATATGATAATAAGTTGTCATTTAGAACGATGCAAAAACCGGTTGTAGAACAACGATCATCAGGGTTACCAGCCCAATATGCATCAAGTAAACATCGATGACAAAAGTATCAATCAGAGAAAGTGTGACAATGTGTTGAAGTGTGACTTTGATGTATCTTCGTTTGATAGCTGCCTAGTGTATGTCAGTGGATTACTACTGAAATTGACAGACCTGATTGATGACATATTAATCAGGCTGTGTGAGTGTTTGATATTAAAGTGCGCCCACAACTAAATGATAGAGCGTCAGATCGTCATTTATTCACAAGAGAATTTAGAGAGCTTGCTGCCAGATGTGACTGGTGTACTAACCTGTTTGAAATTGTGAAGATCTAGGCAATAAAGAAGATCGTTGGTGAATTTCTCTTGAGAGAGGTGAAGAGAATTCTGATTAAATTTGGCCTGAATTACTAAAAAATAATAGAATTGGAGAAGGCGTATGACTGGAACTTTGGTGTTGTTGAGAAATATGGGCCCATGTCTACCTGAGTAGAAGCCCATGAATGACTTAGGCAAGACATGTGGATGTTGACTGGAGTTTGACCTAACTTTATGAATCCTTATTGGACTCAAAGAGGTGGAATTAGTGTCTTCTAGAGTTGAAATTTTAGTAGGATATTGATATTAATAGTCTTATTCATGTGATGTAATTATTATAGGATTGAATTACAGTTCAAGTTAGAATAGAATTAGTGACACCGTTTACTTACAAGTTCTCATTGTAATTGATAAATATGCATAAGTGAGAATAAATGTAACAACACTACAACATCATGAATTTACTTCCAATGTTATTCTCTTCCAACCCGAGTCATCTTCTTCTAGATCTCTCTCCCACTTTCTTTAGATGTAATTCTACAAATTTCATATGGTACCAAAGCGGGTCCCTTTCCTTTAACCTTCCGTCGGGTGGATCTTGAAGGGCACCGTCGTTGCTGACTCATATCTGTGCAACGACCTTGTTTCTGCGCCTGACTGCAGGTCTTTTTTCTTGTCTTCAACGGCTCTCTCCTTTGCCGCCGCCGCCTTTGTTTGTTGCTGGACAGCAGGCAAGTTCATCAGCTCTTTTTCAGCAGTTTTTGGCGTGAGCAAGAACTCACTCACCTTCGGCCGCTTCACTGCAACGTCTTGAGGAGAACTCATTCACCTTCGGTAGCTCTGCCACGGCAGCATAGTCGGTGCTCTCTCCTTCGGCCAACTTGTCGCTCAGTGCTGTCTTCTTAAGACTCTTCACTCGGAGCTCTCTCCTCCAGCTGCCTCGCTCAGACCTCTCTCCTTCATTCGCCTCTCTCGGAGCTCTCTCCTTCGTTCGCCTCGCTCGGAGCTCTCTCCTTCGTTCGCCTCTCTCGGAGCTCTCTCCTTCGTTCGCCTCTCTTGGAGCTCTCTCCTTCGTTCGCCTCGCTCGGAGCTCTCTCCTTCGGCCGCCTTGCTCGGAGCTCTCTCTGTCGGCTGCCTCTCTCGGAGCTCTGTCCTTCGGCCGCCTCGCTCAAAGCTCTCTCCCTCACTGCTCAGCACCACCCCATCATGAAACTTAGGGAAGAAATCTTCCCTAAGTTAGCCCGGCCAAGCCCGACCGGACCCGACAAGACTGACCCGGACTGACTGATCCGAGCCGCCCGACCTGAGCCGACTGACCCTAGCTGACCTAGATCGACCAGAATCAGACCAACTCAATTAGGACCGAACCGGACAGACCCGACCTGGTTCAATATATATTATATATTTATTTATTCAAAAAAGGATGGCAGGCATTGAAGTCAAGCCAGTACATGAAGAAGACAAGGGTGAGTCATTTGGAAAGATCTCTGGTGAAAAATTCACTGCAGGTCTCCGTCCAGATCTCAAAGGTTTCTCTCTGTAGCCACTGTCGTCACCAGAGAATCATATGCAATTCTGTCAAATGACCATGCTTCCGCAGTTATTTCTCTGTTAAGGTCCTCAGTGGTTTCGAAGCCGTCTGGCTCGTTTGTCCAATATTTTCAGAAGCAGTAGTATTGTCTTTTCTTCTCTTGGCTCTCTCTTCACTAACTTATTCTCTTTGTTTGGCTCTCAGCTCCGAGATTGAACTCTAAGGACGAAAGGACTGGAGAATGCTTTATTATGAGGTTGAAAGAGTGCCTCTAAGACATTTTGCACTGCTAAAAGTCAGTGTCTATTGAAACCTATTGGAAAAGGGAATAATGTGAAGAAGTCTATATTTTACCAAGAAGCAATAAGGGGAAGTAATTATGTGAATACTGAAGATTGATGCAAGCTTCATACTTATGCAAGACTTCGGCTTAGATTTATCTTCCTTTAGCTTAGTATCTACACTCTGGCATGAGGGGGAGTGTTGAGAAATATGGGCCCATGACCACATGAGTAGAAGCCCATGCGTGACTTAGTCAAGATATGTGGATGTTGATTGGAGTTTGAACTAGCTTTATGAGTCCTTATTGGACTCTAAGGGATGGAATTAGAGAGTCTTCTAGAGTTGAAATTTTAGTAAGACATTGATATTAAGAGTCTTATTCATGTGATGCATTATTATAGGATTAAAACTTCAGTTCAAGTTAGACTAGAATTAAGGTGAAAGTTTATTTACAAGTTCTCATTGTAATTGATAAATATGCATAAGTGGGAATAGATGTAACAACACTACAACATCATGAATTTACTTCCAATTTTCTTTCTCTTCCAACGCGAGTCATCTTCACCTAGATCTGTCTCCCACTTCTTTAGTTGTAATTCTTCAAATTTCATAGGTGTGAAGAGACTGAATTATATGCTCTGTGGTTGATTGGTTGTTGGAAAGAAGAATCACATCATTAACGTAGATGAGTAGAAACATAACAATCCCGCCATCATATAAATGAAATAAAGATTGACCTGCTCAGGACCCTGTAAAATCAAGATTGGTTAGTAGAGATTTAATTTCATGTACCACTCTCTTGGTGAATGCTTGAGACCATATAAGGATTAGTTAAGGTGACAAACATAGTTGGGATGAGTTGGGTCAAGAAATCATGAGGTTGACTCCTAAAGTCTTCTTCTTGTAATTCACCTTGTAAAAAATGCATTTTGGAAGTCGAGTTGCTCGATGCCTCATTTATAAGTAAGTACGAGACTTAACAAAAATCTGATAGTTGTAGGTTTGATGACGAGACAGAAAGTTCAAACAAATTGATGCCTTCATTTTTATGAAATCCTTTTGCAACCAGCCTGACTGTATATCGTTCAACTATGCCGTCTTATTGTTGTTTAGTTCTGAAAATCCACTTACAACCAATACCTTTAGGCATTAATGTTAGAGATTAGTCCCACATACATAAACGAGTATAGAAGATCTAGGCTTATTAGTTGGAAAGAGTCTTCCTAACTTTGGCTAGTCATTTTGGGATTGACCTCAGCCCAAGTTTACATAGTATCAGAGCGGGTGCTCGTATGTGGGCCTCCACCCAAGTTGTCCACGTATAGAAGCCCAAGAGAAGGACCACGTGTGCGGGGGAGTGTTAGAGATTAGTCCCACATACATAAACGAGTACAAAAGATCCATGCTTATTAGTTGGAAGGAGGCTTCCTAACTTCGGCTAGTCATTTTGGGATAGACCTCAGCCCAACTTTAAAATTAAAACCAAAGTCCAGGTGTGATTAGCTAGCAAAGCATTTATCTCATCCATTGTTGCTTCTCTCTCATGTGGGATTTTTATGGCCTGCGCATAACAGGATGGAGGGTCCATGGGTAAGGCATATGTAATCGAATTGAGTGTTTTTAGTTTAAGAAGGCTTGTGCATGATCGGGTTTGAATTGGATGAATACAGAGTGGGGTGATAGCACTTGGGGGTAACATTGGTTTTTAGTGGGCAGTTGAAGTGTCGATGGTGGCGAATTGGGTGTGGACTGTAACATCGATAAGGAATTCGTTGATGGTTTTGTTGGTCAGGAAGGATCATTTACTGGAGGTGGCATTGGATTTTGCAGAGACTAGACAGGTAATGGATTTGTACTAGAGATTGAAGGTAAAAAAATAGGACGAAAAAATGGGGTGCATTCCTTTCTGTGGATCCGAGTTGAGTCGAGCGCTTCCATCAGTCGCTGCTATAATATGGTCTTTGAAAGGAAAAATAGTTTCAAGGAATATGACATGTCAAGAGTTATGAAATTGCTGAGATGATGGATCAAGGAAGCGATAGCCTTTGTAATGTGGATAATAACCCTAGAATATACTAGCTTCACTACGCAAGAATGGTTTGTATTTTGAGTAGGGTCGTAGTGAGAGAAACAAAGGCCCCCAAAAATTTTAAGAAAATGGTAATAGAGTTTTTTGTGGTACAATTGTTCATAGGGCGATGGATTGTTGTTAGAAAAGATAAGTAGATGATTTATGAGGTAAGTAGCAGTATAGATAGAGAAGTCCCAATGGGTGGTAGGGACCACACTGTGTGACAGAAGTGTAAGGCCAGTTTCAACGATGTGTCTATTTTTGCCCTCGACTTTCATTTTGCTGCGGTGTATAGGGGAAGGATATTTGATGATGGATCCCATGTTTTTCTAAGTTCTGTTGGAAGGCTTGACTTTAGAATTCAGAGCCGCCATCGGTCTGGACTATTTTAATGGAGGATTGGAATTGATTCTGGTCTAAAGTCATAAATTGAGAAAATATTGAATATATGTTAGGCGTAGACTTTAGAAATAAATCCTGGTAAAGTTGCTAAAAACATCGACAATAGGTAGCAGAAATGATCACTCCAGGACCCCATTTATCACGTAACACTAGTTGTAGTGGATGGTATGAATGAAATTTATTCTACATCAAGGGCAGCTTAAAGATGGCCTTTACTCTTTTAGAAATCTTTTTATTCTACATCAATGGCAGCTTAAAGATGGCCTTTGTACTTTCAGAAATCTTTCTCATCCGTACTGCCTGACAGCGAGCAAAAAAATAATAAAGCTTTGGGGCATGACCGATTAGGCCACCCTTCTTTATCTACTACAATTCTTGTTTCTTTATCATTCCCAATTATTAAAAATAACTCTGTGCCATGAGTGCCTTGTCATCTATCTAAATCTCATTGCCTACTTTTTCTACCCATTCATCAGTCCTTGATCACGAAAGTATTTGGATGGAATTCAAAAAAAGTGACAGTGGCTGAGGTGTTATTGGTAGAGTCAAAGGTCACCATGGTGTAAGTCTGTTTACTAAAACCACACTAATCACATATCTCATAAGCATGGTTATTGCTTCTTATCTTGGTGAGATTGATCCAATGGTCCAAAAGGCTAGCACTGTTGTTTGTGGCACTTGAGATGAATTACTACAGTTAGTAATTAGTATCGCTCTGCTAATTTCATCTGCATAGTCTGCTCTATTTGGGCTTTTGAGTTAGTATGGTCAATCATTATGTCTCTCTATTTAAGGTATGTGCGTTATTTACAATTACCTCATCATCATGCGTCAGTGATTTCAGGGTCTCATAACATAAGTTAGGTATTCCTTTTTCACTAAAGTCTATTGTACTCACTGCATTAGTTTATCATCTGACCAATGTAAATGGATCATTATCTATTGTAATGTGCATTGGGAGTGTTAAACCCACATCTTTTGTGTCTTAAATCAGTCTTGCATGTTTCTAAATTCCCATTGCACATAGTAAACTCACCATATATTGTTATTGCTTCGTAATGTTTTTTTCCTATTCATCATGCATTTTAAGATCTCCATATGATAAAGCACGGAAGTCACAAAGAACGGCAAAACAAAATCCAAGTATTTTGGATAATGAGGAAGCAGTCTTGGCCCTCGTCTGAAACAGTAGCTTAATTTTGGTTCTTTCAATTTTGTATTTTGTATTTTTAAATTCCATTGTAGAAGATGACTGGTTCATTAGCATATAGACTGGATCACTTTATTAAAATAAACTTTCTGTAACTATATAAAGAAGGGAAAAAGAACAGAAAAGGGAGGAAAACGTTATTTGATTACAACCCATTACGGTGGTCATCCTTCACCTTAAGAAAGGAAATTTTTAGTTAGCTATGTCGACTCTGGCTGGAACCCAACAAAGGTATTAGAGCCCGATGCCAAATAACAACGAGCATGTTGAACTTCTGGAGCAAGGCGAGGGAGGTTTACAGACCAATGTTCAGCAGCTAGAGAGAGGCCTGAATGATCTGGTGCAAAAGGATAGTGGAGTCATTAAAGACTCTATCCAATGCTTTAGCAGTATCAAGAATTGCTTTGTCCCCACAATCAATCAGACAAGGAAATTCTCAGCACTCGCAGCAAGAAGAGACGGATTCAAGGTCAAGTACCTAACCTTTCAAACTAAACTCGTATGTCCACGTTTTGGAGGTGACGACCCAACAGAGTGGTTTAATTGGGCAGACCAGTTTTTTGAGTTTCAAAAAACACTAGAGGATCAGAAAGGAAGGCTAGCTTTCGTCCACCTACACGGGGATGCAAATCAATTGTGTCAGTGTCTCCACCGGTCATACAAAGAGGAGGACAGAGTCGTCACATGGCCAATATTTCATGAGGAACTTTGGGCACGATTCGGCCAGACCAAAGATGAGCATTTTGATGAGGGCCCTCTCACATATCAAACAGAGTGGATCCTTGTGGGTCTATCAGAAAGACTTTGAAAAATTGGGGAACAGACCAAGGGTGGACTCAGAAAGCTTTGGTCGGGACGTTTATGGTTGCCTTGAAGGCGGAAATTGCTGAAGGTAAACATATGTGCAAGACTAAGACATTGAAGGAGTCGATCACCCTGGAGGAGACCCGAGATGAGCAATTAACTCTTTAGGGAAGGTTTCCACGACAGACTTTCCTCAACTGCTCTCTAATAATGAAACGACAACTCAAAAATTCCCTTCTGCTCCGAAAATTATGAAATGGGAAGAAATGCAGAATAGGAGAGCTTGAGGGCTTTGTTTTCACTGCAACGACAAGTTCCTACCTGGTCACAGATGCCAAGGTCCCCGACTGTTGCTGATCGAAAAATATAATGAAGATCAGAATCCTTCGAAGCAGTAGACAGAGAGAACGAAAGTGCTTCAGACTACTATGAGGTCTCGCTCCACGCTCACATTGGATGGGCATCTCCTCGTATGATGCGGATGCAGGCCACGATACACACGCAGTCGTTGATATCATGGATCGACAGTGGATTCACGCATAATTTCTTCAACAACAAAATAACAGATCTCTTGAGACTTCTGGTGGAGCCAACGAACCCCTTCTCCGCCGGAGTTGCAAATGGCTGTCGGCTACTCTGTTAGGGCCAATTCGTAGAGATATCCATCAAATAAATAGCTAAAAAGCCGAAAAAATCCTAACAAATTCGGTATAAATACTAAGAATCTATACGAGCAGAGGCGAAATCACTTGTATTTGTTAGACTTTAAGTCTAATAAATAACAAAATACATCATGAAAATAGACATAATATTTTCTATAGGATCCTTACTGCACAAACATTATACGAATATAATCGAATTGAAATAAGAAAGATAACGGGAGCGTACCTTTCATCTTGGAATAGCAATTGGATTGAAGTAGTACACAACCGAACCTTTTCGTATATATTTTTACAAGTGATAAGCTTGCTTCCCTTCAGCCAGACTGGGTGTGCATTAAGCCTTAGCCTCACTTATAAGACCATGGAGGATTTAATAGATTCCAATGGGTACTTCAGAGAGATACAACTCTTGGGAGAGACGCAACCCTTGGGGAGAGACGCAACCCTTGAGAGAGAAGCAACTCTTGTGAGAGATGCAACCCTTGGGAGAGACGCAACTCTTGGGAGAGACGCAACCCTTGGGGAGAGACGCAACCCTTGAGAGAGAAGCAACTCTTGTGAGAGATGCAACCCTTGGGAGAGACGCAACCCTTGGGAGAGACGCAACCTTTGGGAGAGACGCAACCCTTGGGAGAGACGCAACCTTTCTATGTACCCCATTATATCTACCTCTATAGGGGGATGTGCTGGCCATTATTCCCTGTACTGAACGTTCAAGGACAAAGTATCTAGAAGTGGGCCCCACACCCATAAGTCATGGTAATATTTATAAATCAATCTTTAAAACCATATTTCCAACAAACTCCCACTTGGTTTCAAATACATTTTTATAAAATTCCGATTTTCAAAAAATTTGAAAAATCATTTTTGACACATAAAACTATACCATGACCATAGGCATTACCTCAAATACTTTAACATACAAGTGTAGTTAACCCGGGCCTACACAATGTACATCTTAGAAATTTAAGGTTGGGAATAAACCAAATCCATACTTGTCAAGTTCAGCGGTCTCCATTCATAACATACTCGGACCTGAACTCAGGGTAAAGTTTTGTACCAGTTCGAGTATTAGCCACTAAGGTAACTGTGCCTAAGCAGTACCATAGGCCTGAATCAATTTAGACATCCAACCCTATCTTCCTATTGAGACCCTTCCGTATATACATACAAGTCTATACCTAATAGGAAAGCTAGACATCAAGGCATTCCACCGTCCATAGCATACTCAGTACCTGAGGAGCTCAGGGTAAAGCTCTATACCAGCATGAGTATTAGCCGTAAAGGAAACTGTGCCTACGCAGCCCCATTTGGCCTGGACAATTTAGAGACTCAACCGTCACTCCCTATTGAGACCCATCACGTATACACATACAAGTGCATACCTAATATGGAAGCTGAATCTCAAAGCACAACATGAGTACTCATATAATCACACAAAAGCATATGCATTTATTCAAATTTTCATTTCATTCCATGGAATATAAAATACAATGTCATGACATTTACAAATCAATGAGACCATAGTTCATACAAAATTCATACAAATAAATGTTCTCCCACTTGGTCTCATAATTACAAAGAAATTAAACCCATGTTCCCCACATGGACAGTGAAACTGGTCACGGGAAGACACTTAGTTAGTGGATCAGCTAAGTTGTTCTGAGAGGCTATTTTGAAAACAACAACTTCATCCTTCCTCAACATATCTCTAATATAGTGGTATTTCCCTTCAATATGCTTAGCCTTGGAGTGACTCTTAGGATCTTTTGTAATAGCAATAGTAGATGCGTTGTCACAAAAGAGAGGGATAGGTCGCTCCACACAGTCTACCACTAGAAGACTCCGCAAAAATTTGCGAAGATAGACAACCTCCCTTGTAGCCAAGTTCATAGCTACATATTCCGCTTCCATGGTTGATTGCGCTACACAGTCTTGCTTCTTGCTTTTCCAAGAAATGACACCCCCATCAAACATAAAGATAAAGCCAGAAGTAGACTTGCGAGTATCAATGCATCCTTGATAATCTAAGTCAGAATAACCAATTAATTCCAACTTGTCCACTTGATATGTCAAGAATATGACTTAGTTTGTTGCAGATAGCGCATTACCCATTTAACTCTTTCCCAGTGAGTGAAACTTGGATTAGCCTGAAATCAGCTAAGAACCCCAACAACATAAGCAAGATCAGGTCTTGTACACATAAGAGCATACATAAAACTCCCTACAGCAGAAGCATATGGATATTTCGATTCGTCCAACTTATCTTTGAGTTTAGAAGGACAATCCACCTGACTCATCTTTTTAGTACAATCATAAGGTACTTTACCTTGAATACAATTGGACATATGAAACCGATCCAGAAGAGTGTATACTTCTCTTTAGATAAACTCAATTTTCGCAAAGCCCTATCCCGTAGAATTTTAATACCAAGAATATAAGAAGGTTCTCCAAGGTCTTTCATATCAAATGTTTGAAATAACCATGTCTTTATACCTTGGAGTATTTGAATATCATTCCCAGCTAATAAAATATCATCTACGTATAAAGTAAGAAAAGCAATGCGATCTCCCACTATTTTAATATAAACACAATGATCTTCTGAATTCTGAGTGAATCCATACTCTTTGACCGCTTTAGTGAATTTGATATTCCACTGTCTCGAGGCTTGCTTCAAACCGTAAATGGATTTTTCCAATTTACACACTTTCGATTTAGTTCCAGAGCTAATAAATCCACAAGGTTGTTCCATATAAATTTCCTCATCTAAATCTCCATTAAGGAAAGCAGTTTTAACATCCATCTGGAACAACTCGTAGTCATAATAAGCGACCAATGACAAGAGAGTTCGTATAGACTGTATACGTGCAACAGGAGAGAACGTTTCATCATAATCGATCCCATACTGTTGAGTAAAACCCTTGGCAACAAGACGAGCCTTGAATCTTTCAACTTTACCTTCAGAATTTCTCTTTCTTGTAAAAATCCACTTACACTTAATGGGCTTAACAGATGCAGGATGATCAACAAGTTTCCAAACTTTATTTTTATACATGGAGTTCATCTCTTCTTCCATTGCCAACTGCCATTTATCAGAGTCCACATCAATGAGTGTTTGTTCATAAGTGGCAGGATCAGTAGCATCTTCATTCAACCTTATTCTTTCATAAATTTCTCCAGCATATGTATAAAAATCAGAAGATGATATAAGTTGACTAGGTTTTCTATCTCTTGCACTTCTTCGAATATCCGTTTGAGTGGAAACATCTTCATTAGTAAGAGATTCAGAGGAGGACATTTCCACAATTTCTTCCAAGTGAGACTTTGTTCCTAGATCTTCATCACAATCAAATCTATCCTCAATGAATTTTACAAGTCTACTTTCAATAATTATTTTCTCCTTGGGATTATATAACCTATATCCTTTTGAATTTTCAGAATACCCTATGTAAATTTGTCGACTCGTTGAGAATTCTGTGTCTTGCTCCCTGGGGTGGAATTCTCAAATCCCTCGAATTCTCCCTTTCGGAAGAACAGCTCAACGCATTACCACAGCTCGTCCTTCTCTCTTCGCTCCTCTGTCTTTTTTCCCTTCTTCCTTTCTCACATCATCTCTCTCTTTGTTTCTCTCACTTTGTTTCTCTCTTTTTCTCTTTGCTCTTCTCTGTCTCTCTTCTCTTCTCTTTTTTCTCTCACGTTTCTTATTCTCTCTGCGTCTCAGCTTCTCTCTTTTCCTCATTGTTTCTTTCTCTCTTTGCTTCTCCGCTTCTTTCTTTTCCTCATTGTTTCTTTCTCTCTTCTTCTCTGCTGTTGTGGATAATTTGGTTCGGAAGTCTCTACTTCATAGAATATGATACAGTAGAAATATGAACCTCACACCGGAACTTCACTGCAGCTTAAATCACACCAGAACTTCACTGCTGATTAAATCACACCGGAACTTCACTGCTGCATAAATCACTCCGGAAATTCAACTTAAATTAACTTTAAATTCGTGTGAACCTCAGTTCTAACAGTGAAATCTAACGGAATGGTATCTGTAATATTTAAGCACATCAAGTAAGAGAATTTAATACGAAACCAATTAGAAAGGTGTCTTCTCCACGGAAAACAAAAGTCCCTTTATAACCAAAACAAACTTTTCTTTTCAAAACAACGAACCAGTTTGAGTCAATGACAACCTCTTTTTCAATTAAAAATAACAGACAAGTTTGAGTCAAAGACAGCCTCCTTTTCATTTTGAAAATAACAGCCACGTCAAATCCTATTTCAACGAGGATTGCAGACTTTCCAAACTCTGTCAAACAGCATATGAATAATGAACAACAAAGTCTCTGTAACTTTCAAGTCCCAACCACTAAGAGGACAAGCAGCAGCTTCATGAAGTAAAAAGAGCAGGAGAATTTTCAAACTCAAACAGCCACATAGCAAGGTAAACTACTTGCGATCATAAAGGCTCAAAAAATATCAAACTTTCAATCAGAGGTGAAGAGCTCGAACTCAAATAGTTCTTACAAAGAAGAAAATAGAGTTCCAGCAGTGAAGAGACTTCTAACCTAATAAAAACAGCTTTCGAACTTGAAACAACACAAGTAGAAAAAGGGATTTTCCCGATGGTTAAATCCCGTCGGCCAAACACCAAAAATAGTCATTTAAATCAGTCACGACGAGAAACGACCGTCAGGTAATTACCGGGTCGGGAAAGCCAACTCCCGATGGTAAACAACCGTCAGCAAAGAAAATATTTCACACGACGGACCACAGCCGTCATGTAAAAGAGTTTTCTTCCCGACGGTTGAAATCTATCTAAAACCCACGACGGGTAAAAACCGTCGGCCAATTATTCGTATCCCGACGGTCTTTCACCGTCGGCCAAAGTCGAAGTTACCCAACGGTTTTTCGTCGTCGGCCAAAGTTGAAGTAACCCGACGGCCGACGATTATTTGTCGTCGGCAAGGGTTTGTTTATTTAATGGCGGACGGTTATTTGCCGTCGGCAAGGCTAAGTTTATTTTAAAGCTGACGGTTATTTGCCGTCGACAAGGGTTTGTTTATTTAATGGCCGACTGTTATTTGCCGTCGGCATGTGCTTTGTTTATTTAATGGCCGACTGTATTTGACCGCCGGGTTGTTTTGTTGCCTGTCTTTTCTATCATTATCGTTTAAAATATCATTGAGGTGACGGAGAAGGTTATAAGACTATAGATATCTCCATCTCTTTCAGCTTGTAATTGTCTTTGCTTCTCAACATCTTTAGTTGGATGAAAACAGTAATACATGAACTAGAGGAATTTGTAAAAAATTATGTCCTCTGATGCCATCTGAAATTTTTGAGAAATAAGCAGTTTGTAGAAGCATACAAAAATGGCATTTGGTCGGATGGAAAAATACATCATACATGTTCATGACATCTAGAATATTATGTTGTCAGATTGTTGCACAATCATTAGAATCTTAGCAACTTCAGCTTCCCCTTCATTCAGTGAGCTACCTTCTTTATCCTTCTTTTCCTCCATGTCAAACCTACAAGTACAGCTTTCAAACTGTTAAACAAAAATAAAAAATATAATATTAAGATAATGGGAGTACCAGAAAATGCAGTACTGCTTGAGAAAAATAATAATCTATAAAAAAGCAAGAATAATGATCAAATTAAAGAATATTTTAAAGGTGAAATAGAATACCTGTTCATCAAATGCACTCTCCAACACTTGAGGCTTTAAAGTGGCTTTTTAGCTTCTAAAACTGCAGTCACTTAACTTCTGCATTATTAAAGTTGTTTTTTAGCTTGCTCACCAAGCACAAGTCTTCACGACTGACAATTAGTGGTAAAATGTAAAATCAAATAAAATAAGATTTTGCTTATTACATATAATTCGGAGAGGATGTACCACCACTAGTAGATTTTTTTTTTTGAAAGTACCACCACTAGTAGAATTAAAGTTTATAGCATAACCAATGTACCTGGAAGGAAATAGTCTTTCAACAATGTTGTCCACAGAAATATTAGAAGCAGCACAAGCAAGAATCTTGGATCCTCGCTTCACTTCCTGTAAGATAATTTCCAGCATGGTTGGCAATAAAAACACATTACGGGATGCAAGAGCCTTTGTAATGGCATCTTTATACAATTAAAGATAGTCGATTAAATTATTAGAAACAAAAACATTAAGAACCAAAAGTAACTTGAGAAGCAAGATAACAAACACCTAGGACTGATCCAGGTTCCTGTTAAATGGAGTGAAAGCAGCTGCCTAGTTTGATAAACTTGGTGGTTTCTCTCCAAATAAAACAGGAACTAAATCTGCCGCTGGACCCCTTAGCACAAGAGTGAAAAGAAACCTACAAGTTACAGCGCCAATCATGATAAGACTAGCAAGAGAAAAAAAAAAGAAATTTCACTTCTTTCTTTCTCTCGTAGTAATATTATCAAGCAAAACATACATCGAACTTGAATAGAATCTGAAACACATACAGCAAGAGGCCAAAAAAAAAATTTCACAAAAGAAAACAGCAGATAAAATTCAAGGAAAGGAATATCCGGGAATTACCAGACAATACCATAAGCGCCTCTTCCAATGGGCATGATGGGAGGGCGATACTTGGCCATGATCTCGAACATGTTGCCGAAAATGTTGTACTCAAGGAAGCGGCCTCCGTGCGTTGGAACAACTGGGAAATCGGGACCAGCGGGAGAGCTCTTGGGAGCAGCATCTACCATGGTGGTATCTGCAGAGGCGTCTTGCATTACGAGGTGTTCAGAAACGGAAGAGAAACACTCAATTGGAGCTGAAGAAGAAGAGGGGAGGGGACCTGATTCAACCTCTCCAAAATTAGAAGTAAAAATAAGGCGAAATAGAAGGAGCAATTTAAGTCGAGAGAAAGAAGGAAAGACGAGAAAATACGTACTGCCGAATAACCCTGATCATCTCTTTCATCCATACTCCTCTTGTAGTCTCTTCTTCCTTCAATATCCCTCTCCTCTCTAGTGTTTTCTTCTTCCACTTCTTCGTCTTCGTCTTCTTCGTCATCAATAACCCTAGATTTAGGGATCAAAATGCGCCACCGCTCCCCTTTCCTCTCCGGAACCAGAAAAGATAGTATGAGAGAAGAATGAGAAAAGGTTATTAAACAAAACAATAATTAAATGCAGAGAGATAGAGAGAAAGAGAAAAAGAGAGAAAGAGAAAAGAGAGAGAGAGAGAGAGAGAGAGAGAGAGAGAGAGAGAGAGAGAGAGAAACGAGGAGAAAAAGAGGGCACAGAGAAGAGAAAGCGAGGTACGAAGAGGGTGTATGGCGTTCCACAAGCAGATTCCGGCATATGGTGTCAGAATCCGGCTAAGCTAAGCTTCAGCGAAGAGGGCGAGAGGAAGACGGTAACACGCAGAGAAAGATGCCTTTTATCGCTCACCGGCCCTGTCCCTTTGGTTAAGTTTGCTTCACGACGGTCAATCCGGTTTAACTCCGTCTGGTTAAGTCTGTTGGGCCGTCGTTCTAAAATCAGGCAAAGACAAAAAACGTTGCCCGTCTGGTTAACTTTACTCTCGATGGTTAAATTCTCATCGACAAAGGTTTGTAGCCCGATGGTTTAAGACCGTCGGCCCAAACAACCAATTGACCGACGGTTTATAACTGTCGGGCCAATTCTTACTGAATTAAAAATTGGGCCCGACGTTGTTTAACCGTCGTGAAATTCAAATGTTTTGCACGATGGTCTAGAACCGTCGTGACACAGTCTGTTGGGCCGACGGCTTGCCACCGTCGGGCTAAAATCAAGCAAGATAAAATGTTACCGACCGAATAAAACCGTCGGGCAATAAAAATATTGCCCGATGGTGTAGAACCATCGGGCAAATATCAATCTGAAATCCAAATTGGGCCCGACGATCGTCCCTTATACTTAACTCACGACGGATTAAACACATCTACATATGTATGAAGCTCGACGGTATAAGACAGTCGGGTAAAGGGAGAAATTTAGATGTTTTGCACGACGGTCTAGACCCGTCGGGCTAAAATCTTTCTAAGTCTAAAATGAGCCCGACGGAATAAGACCGTCAGGCGATTGACACTATTGCCCGACGGTTTATACCCGTCAGCCCAATACTTTCTGAATTAAAAATTGGGCCCGACGAAATTTGGCAGTCGTCCCTAATTCTTTACTCACGACGGATTAATCTCGTCGACATAGCCCTTTAGCCCGACGGTATAAGACCGTCGGGCAAAGGGAGAAATACTGAAGTTTTGCACGATGGTCCAAAACCGTCGGGGTTTGTTCCTTAATTTCCCGACGGGCCGAAACCATCGTGGTTCAGACCCAAAATTTTCACGACGGGTTTTTCGTTTTTCCGGAACCGGAATGACGGTTTGGCCAGGACCGACGTCCTTAAGTTTCAGACCCGACGGTTTTAAGGCTGGACCGTTGGGTCAGGCCTTTTTTCTACCTGTGCAAGATGCAACAGTGTGAAGATTAAAATCTCACGAAAGAGAAGAACAGCTAATATTGATGCTCAAACGGCCACCAGAAAATTGTTTTGGCTCCTCGAACAGAAAATTGAGCCTGGCAGCATGACTGCAGCTGGAAGCCACGGTGATACGGGGCGCGACTTTCCTATGCCTAAACGCGCAACGTCCATGTGCGGACATGCGCAAGATGGCTCGGCGAGGGCGGACGCGCACATACATGTGCATGGACAACCAACCGACCAGCATGCACGCAACAAACGCGCATGCACAACTTGAACTCACGGATCCGCGGCGGAGGCGCATACGCATCTACCAAGGACGGATGCCGCGCTTGGGGCTGCTCGCACGCCCGCAACTCCATGCATGCATCTACAAGGAGCAATCACATGCATTTGGCGGATGACATGGCACTTGCATGACGTGGCACGCGAGGTGGCACATGACTAGGGTGGTGATGTGGCAAGTGTGAGTTGGCAAGCACACATAGGATAAGTGCTTGCTAGTTGGCAACAACTAAGAGAGTTGGTGGTCAACAATGAGTTGGCAAGCACATGGGATAAGTGCTTGCTAGTTGGCAACAACTCATAGGGGTAGTGGGAATCTATGGGTTGGCATGAGTTGGCATTGGTTGGCAAACACTTAGAGAAGTGCTTGATAGGTGTCACCAACCATGGGAGGTTTTGTAATCTATAAATAGCCATGTACAAAGGCTTGTAACTCATTCATTCATTCATTCAATAGAAGTGTTCTTTCCTCCCAAATTCGGAGTCTCTCTTGTGCTTGAGTTTTGAGAGAGTTCTAGCACCAAGAACAAGAGTGTTCTTGTGCTAAACTTCTTCCAAGAGGCTGACTAGCATCCAGACGGGCTTGGAGGCTAGGCCGCACGCCACTAAGGAGCAAGATTGTGCTTCGCATACTCTAGCGGCGTGACAACTGGTATCAGAGCAGGAAGCAATCCTATGGCAACTTCGGAGGGAGAAAACGTTCAACTCAAAGGTAAGGAACGAATGTCTAAATCTGAACTTCGTTTTTCTTCTATTGAAGATAGAATCGAGAAGGTGGAGGCTTGTTGTTCTGAATTGGAAGAACAAGTTCGTGAGAACCTCAATTCTGGAAGTGGAAGTCTAGAAGCGGTTCAATCGTTGGAGGAAAACGTCTTTAGTGCTATGGCGGTGTTCCGAGGAAACCTAGACGAGGTGAAGAACGATGTGAAGAACGAGATGGATGAATTACGGACGAGACTTGTATTGTTGGAGCGTGTTATAGCTAATGGAGGTGCAAACACGAATGGAACAACAAGCAAGATCAAAGTGCCCGAACCAAAGCATTTCAATGGGGTAAGAGATCCCAAAATCATTGACAACTTCGTATGGCAGGTAGAGCAATACTTCCGATCCTCAAATCTCAGCGAGACCCAAAAGGTAAGCACCGCTTCTATGTTCCTTGTTGATGATGCTCTATTGTGGTGGAGAAGAAGGGCTACGGATGAGGAATCCGGCACTTCAACCGTAAGGACGTGGGATGATTTCAAGAAAGAATTGAAGACGCAATTCTTTCCCGAGGATGTGGAATATCAAGCTCGAAAGGAGTTGAGAGCTTTGAAACAAGAAGGCACAATTAGAGAGTACGTACAAAAATTTACTTCTCTAATGTTATGCATATCTGATATGTCCGATCCGGACAAGCTATTTTCTTTTCTCGATGGTTTAAAACCTTGGGCGGAGCAAGAGCTAAGGAGGCGGGAAGTAAAGACTTTGGCCTCAGCTTTGTCCACGGCTGAGAGGCTTACGGAGTATGATCGGAAGACTAAGGAGGTGGCTTCTAAGAACTCCAATGGCTCAAAAGACCAAAACGATGACGAAAAGAAGAAGAGGTTTGAGAAGAAACCTGAGAAGAACTATCACTTCAAAGGAGAGACGGGTAAGTCATTTCGCAAAGTTAAATGTTTTGTTTGTGAGGGAGAACATTTTGCTAAGGACTGCCCGAAGGTGAAGTTATTGAATACTCTTTCGGAGGAAGGAGATGTCAATGAGGATGAACCACGCATTGGTTCGATGGCATTGCTCAATTCCCTACGGGCATGTAGTGAGAAGGCTTCTACTCACCCGGTAAGGTCTAAACGAAAACTACTTTTTCTAGATTTATTTCTGAAAGGTAGTAAGGCAAAAGCCATGGTAGACACGGGAGCGACTCACAACTTCATCTCAGAGGAGGAGGCAAAACGCCTCAAATTGAAGTTAGAGGCGGACAACAGTCAGATTAAGGCTGTTAATTCGGCAGCCAAGGCAGTGGCCGGTGTTGCTAGAAACGTTACGATTACCCTTGGTAAGTGGGTAGGAACTTTGGATTTTTCTGTGGTTCCAATGGACGATTTTAATGTAATTTTGGGGATGGATTTTATGTTAAAATGTAAGGCATATGTGGTGCCACATTTGGGAATTGTAGGGATCCTTGATGAGGGTGGACCTTGTACACTTTCTGAGACACAAACGAATATTGTAAAAGGAAAGGATATAATGCTAACCGCCCTCCAACTTAAGAATGGTCTTAAGGAAGAGGAAATTACTCATGTTGCAGCTTCAACAGAAGACAAAGGAGACAAGGCTAAAGAGTTGCTGCCCCAACTTTCCCCAAGAAAAGGTATTGTTCATGAGACGGAACCCAGTGCCAAACCACAAAACTTTGGCAACTCAAGGAGGAGGAGGTCCCAGCATAGCAGGGGCGCAAGCAGACGAGGACGTCTGCCTTATGGCGGTGGGAGCATGATACGGGGCGCGACTTTCCTATGCCTAAACGCGCAACGTCCATGTGCGGACATGCGCAAGATGGCTCGGCGAGGGCGGACGCGCACATACATGTGCATGGACAACCAACCGACCAGCATGCACGCTTGGCCAAACGCGCATGCACAACTTGAACTCACGGATCCGCGCGCGGAGGCGCATACGCATCTACCAAGTACGGATGCGCGCTTGGGGCTGCTCGCACGCCCGCAACTCCTTGCATGCATCTACAAGGAGCAATCACATGCATTTGGCGGATGACATGGCACTTGCATGACGTGGCACGCGAGGTGGCACATGACTAGGGTGGTGATGTGGCAAGTGTGAGTTGGCAAGCACACATAGGATAAGTGCTTGCTAGTTGGCAACAACTAAGAGAGTTGGTGGTCAACAATGAGTTGGCAAGCACATGGGATAAGTGCTTGCTAGTTGGCAACAACTCATAGGGGTAGTGGGAATCTATGGGTTGGCATGAGTTGGCATTGGTTGGCAAACACTTAGAGAAGTGCTTGATAGGTGTCACCAACCATGGGAGGTTTTGTAATCTATAAATAGCCATGTACAAAGGCTTGTAACTCATTCATTCATTCATTCAATAGAAGTGTTCTTTCCTCCCAAATTCGGAGTCTCTCTTGTGCTTGAGTTTTGAGAGAGTTCTAGCACCAAGAACAAGAGTGTTCTTGTGCTAAACTTCTTCCAAGAGGCTGACTAGCATCCAGACGGGCTTGGAGGCTAGGCCGCACGCCACTAAGGAGCAAGATTGTGCTTCGCATACTCTTGCGGCGTGACACACAGGCACTAACCACAACAATCAAAAAGCGGTAAAAAATCTTTCTCAAACTTGGTTTTATTTCCATCTTTTTTTCTGCTGCAACCTGCTTTCTTCTTCCAATGATCTTACAAATTTCTTTCTCCTTCAACCCGCTCTGATATGCCATTGTTCTCTTCACTAATAGGAAAGTATATAGAAGAGTTACAGATGAGTCTCGGTGGTACTGACTGCTTCATTAGCTGAAGCTACAGAATCCTTTGGAGTAAGTGTACACATAGTGAATAACTTATCCATGATGGCTAGAATCAACCTGGGATTAATTATCATGTAATTCCTTTCACGACTATCTTTTCCCAACCTTTTACATATTTGTTTTCAGTAATTGATTTTTTTTCCAACAAGGGACATTCTTATGAAAATCCACTTTCCATAGCTATATGTTGCCTAATAATATACCTTTTTCACATCAATACTTTCTTATATGCATACAAAGACTCCTGATTGACCTTTATACTTACAAGTCCCGATTGGTTTCTTAAGAAATCTTTTCATTTATATCAGCAAGATGTGCAGAGGATAATTTACAAGAGTGAAGCAGCTGAACCAATTGGTTGGTGGGCCCTTATCTTTTGAGAGGCATATTCTTTTATTTTTTATGAGAAGACAACTCGGCAGTTGAGTCCGATTGAATGTTTTATGCTTATTTCATCTAATACCTCTAAATTAGTATGTAATAGTAATATATGAAATGTGGTATTTTTAAATCTATATATGTCAATTGTTCAACATGAAAAAGAGAAAAATGTTAGTAGTAGCAAAGGAGCACGAGTGAAAAGAAGTTACATGGCATGGACAAGAAGCGAAAACTAGTGATTCTTAACTTATTAGTAGAGTTAGTTATAAAGGGCAACAAACTTACAGATGGAACATTTTCAAAATCATTAACTGAAGGTGAAGTACTACTTAAATTCAATGAAATTTGTGAGAGTTACAAAATATTTGAGCATTACAAAGCCAGGTGGAACACATAGAAGAGGACTTACTGACCATAACTGGTATGTTGAGTTGCGACAGTGGATTTGGATGGAATGGCGAGACAAAACGAGTAACTGTGGATGATGAAGTTTGGGACAGCTACATCAAGGTACAAGCACAATTTCCACCTTTCAATATTAAATAATAGATGAGATACTGATATTCGAAATATATTTTATTATTGTTGTGTCACCCTGATGCCGTAAAATATAGGGGACAAGGTTGCGACTACTTTGAGCAACTTCAGATTGTTGTGGGAAATTCGATAGCTACAGGAGTATTTTCTCAAGGGGTGTCAAACCAGGGTTCTAAGAACCCAATTGAACTAGATAATGTGGATATTGAAGGAGTTAATGATAAGGTTAACAACAATGAAGCTTGTGATGAAGATTCAAATTTCAATGATAGTTCAAGAACAATAAGGAGTAACGGAAATAATCAAAGGTCCACAAATGTTTTTCCAAGATTCAAATGAAGAACAAAGCCACAAGCAAAAAACAATGAAGATGTTGCAAACTCTCTTGAGGTTGTTGCTAAATTGAAATCTATCAATGAGAGAAAGTATTGTCAACAATGGTTAACGACTGACAATGAAATCCCTAATTTAGATCCAATATTGAAGTTTATGGCACAAAAACTTTTGAAGCTTCATGAGAATAAAGTTTCATCTATTACAATGAATAAAAAAAGAGTGTAGAGCTTGGTTAGCTTGAAAGGCTACTAGGACTTAGATGGTTGCATGTGTCTTTTTATTTTTTACAGTCAAATTATTGGGATCAGTTTCTCAAAAATAAATATAGCTATTTGTTGTGCATAAAAGTTAAGTTTATGAGATAGATATTTTTTTTTTGTAATTTTTTATAAATATTTTTTTATTTCTGCTATCATTAATATTAGTTTCTCAATGGTTATATTTCTATTATATTGCAGCTTTCATGATGATAATGGCTGCTATTAGTGCTAAAATTGCTACTTATAATTTAATTATTAATAATAAGCCTCTACGTCAAAATATTGGTGTAGAAGGTCTACTTTACATAAGAAGAGCACTTTCAAAAGACAATTGAAAAGAGTTTTGATCAAGATATAGGATGATGCAGTAGCTTTCAAGAAATTATGCAGGATATTACAAAGTTTTAGATGCTATCGTGAAGTTATATAATGAATACATGTCATCTATCTCTACTGCTAGTCCATGCAATATTCGATCTAGTCCTCGATTTATCTCTTTATTAAGGTGAGATACTGATTCTTTATTTTGAAATAATACTTTTACTTTTATTTAGATCCAAATTTTATGTGCACCTATTTAGAACTGCATTGGAGCTATTGATGGGACATATATTCCGGCTTAAGTTTGTTGTGATGATTCGATCAGGTTTAGAAATTGGAATGGTAAACTATCGCAGAATGTTTTACTTGCATCCACTTTTAATCTAGAGTTTATTTTGTACTTTATGATTGGGAAGGGTCTGCAAATGTTGCTAGAGTATTAAAAGATGCATTGCAAAAGCCAAATGGGCTCCAAGTACCACAAGGTAAATTTTTATTTATTAGTTATTTTTTAGTAGGTAAACAATAGTTTAATGTGTACTTTCTTGTAGGAAAATATTATTTAGCTGATGCTGGCTATCCAAATAGACCAGGATTTTTAGCTCCATATCGTGGAACTCGATATCTTTTGAGAGAGTATGACAACAATCTTCCACAAACTCTAAAAGAGTTATTTAATCTCGATCATGCATCACTGAGGAATGTGATTTAAAAGATATTTGGTATTCGAAAATCTCGATTTGTTATATTACAAACACCACCACCATTTTTATATCCTATTCAAGTAAAGATAGTGCTAGTGTGTTGTATTCTGCATAATTATCTTCGTAAAGAATGTGCAAGTGATAATTTTACTCCTGAAGAACAAATTCAACAACCATCCGGATTTAATGAAGCTGAATTTGATGCTGAGGGGGAATTCGGAATAGCTCAATCTCAAGTGGAAAAACGTGTTAGAGCTGACCAATTCCACGATGAGATGGCCAACCAAATATGGGAAGAATCTTGTAATAATATTTGAATTGTATATTTTTATTTTTTATGAATATTTTTATATGTATATATATTTGATTTGATTTGATGTTTTTACATTATATTTAGTTTCACTTTTTTTAAAGACAACATTTATACATATAATCTAATCTTAATTTAATTAATGAAATATTTTTATATCTCTTTCATTTTTAATATGTGAAAAACAAATTGTAGAAGTAAAATAAATATTTATAAATGACTGAAATTTTTTTAAGTCTTTCTCCATATAAAAATGTCTCCTAAATTCTCAATGTTTTAAACTAACTAGAAAAATTTTAATTCTTAATGTTCACGAGTAACAAGATAATGTTTTCTCAGAGATTCCACTTTCAGGGACTTCAATGTCTAAGACAATGAATTCCCTCTAAGCATCATATTCTCTATGCACTAACAAGCTGGCACATAAATTCTACAATCCGATCCCCGCTGAAGAAAAAATTGGGGATATTTTTTTGTACTCCGATTACAACCGTATCACCAACAATCTTTTTATAAAGGCACATCAAGCTGGCAAATAAATTCTACGGTCCGTCCCCCACTGAAGAAAATTGAGTTCTGTAGCTTATCGTCTTTGCCTTCCACCATGGTCCACCTCCACGAGGAAGCAGTCTTGGCGCACATCTGAAACAGAAGCTTAATTTTAGTTCTTTCAATTTTTTCCTTAGTATTTTTAAATTCCGTTGTAGAAGATGACCAGTTCATTAGCAGAAAGACCGGCTCACTTGCTTAAATAAACTCTCTGTAACTATATAAAGAAGGGAAGAAGAACTGGAAAGGGGGAAAAAGTTATTTGATTACAACCCATTACTGTGGTCTTCCTTCACGCTGAGAACGGATATTTTTAGTTAGCTGTGTCGACTGTCTGGAACCCATCACCATTCGAGGAGAAAGATTGGTTTGGGAGTGAACGGGTAGGACCAAACCACCTGGAGGGATTTTGTTTTCTTTGTTAGGCTTTGGATACATATTTCTCTGGTTTAATAACATCTGTGGCTTCATATCCATGTTCAACTAAGTTATTAAAGTTATTTCCACATCTTCCTTCTACATCATAGTTCTAGTTTGAAGCACGCCAATTAGGCACGCCTACAAGAGTATCTTCCTAATTATTCAGAACAGAAGTTTACAATTAGAGTTAGTTCATTTTGATGCATGGGGGTTCTTATAAATCACCTGCTAGTATTGGGTTTGCTTGCTCAAAGAAAAAAAATCGTGCTGCATTTCTAAACAATTGTACAATGATAACAAACCAGTTTAATGTTGTTTTCTTCTTCTCCCAAGACGATCATGAACTTGAGTTTATGAATAACAGTCTTTCTAGTTTCTGTCATGCGTAGGGCATCAGTTAGTCTTCATGGGCATACCATTAAATAGATTGGAGCTGCCGAAAGGAAAGATTGCCATGTATTAGAGATTGCACTCAATTTAGTTTAATAAGCTTATTGCAAAATGACATTGAAGGATGTGGTTCTTACAACATGTTATCTCATTAACCTTATGCCCTATTCAGTTCTTGAGGGGGATTTCACACATACTGTCCTAGAATTTTTGTGTGTACATGGTTTTGCAAGTTTTCGTAGTTATTCATGGACATAAAAGGGGAATATCCGCGTTTTTCTGTAGCTCTGAAACGATATTTCACATTCTTTAGTGCATGATTTATTTCTCTATGTGGCGCACGAAGATGTCCTCTTTTGCCCATTACATCTTTCTGTCACAATCACTTGTATTGTTTAACGATCACTTGAGCTGCATCACTGGATTGATAACCCTTATTCTAGAGAGTACCTTTACAAAGTTATATCAAGTATATAATCACGACAAGAGTCCCCTTAGTCCGCCCTCCGCTACATCTTTCTAGTCAAGGAGTGATAGTAAACCTTCTTGTTGTAATCGACATGGCTACTCACATGTGTACAATGAAAAATACTTGACATGCCCGTATGTCAGTTTGGTTCATTGTCTCCTTCATTTCACAAGTTTTCTTTCACTTAGTGCATAGTTATTCTATTCTCTTTACTTTAACATGCACTCTGGTCCCCAGACTAAACGAAATATAAATGTGGTAATGGATCTTTAGTTGAGGGTGGTACCTGAAAACTAGTCACACCACCTCCATATCGTTAGAGAGGTAAATCCTCCCGACAATTCTTCATGCACAGACCTTCCATATAAACACTCTGCACCTGCTCAGCCTCCTTTGGATAGTTATTGTATTTAGATGTAAATCAATCTTTTCTCCTTTGTTAAGCTTCTGAGTCAGTCTCCTAATGAGGCTCAGACTCCATCTCGATTGTAATTATGTATACACTTGTAATGTTCGAGGATATCAATACGACAATTCTCCTCTTACATGGTACCAGGCCACCCGTAGGTTAAAACCCTAGGTTTTCTCCTTTTTCTCGTTATGTTCTTCACTTTTCTTCTCCTTGTTCACCACTTCTATTCCAATGGCTGTCAATCAGTTGCCTGAATCTTCCACCACTCCGTTGGTGTTTACTAATGCAACGTCTATGGTTCCTCCTCTGTGTGGTCTCTTCTTCAATATTGGTTCAACTCACAGTTGATTTAATTTGACGGTCACCAACATATTTCACTTTGCCTCCATCAAACTTGATCGCCAAAATTACCTCCTATGGTGATAGTAGATGCTCCCTGTCTTAAATAGTCAACAAGTTACAGTCTCATTGATGGATCTATTCTTCTTCCTCCTCAGTATATTCAAACTGAGGATTCAAATGCTTCCACCCTTAATCCATTATACTCTCAGTGGTATGTTCTAGATCAGACGATCCAAAGATGGATCGAAGCCACACTATTAGAAGCAGTTCTTGGCCACACTCTTGGTCTCAACACAGCCTCTGCTATGTGGTAAAATTTAAAGTCCATTTTTGCATCTCCCTCTCAGTCGCTCTTAATCTTCTTAGGTTTTAGTGATGGACTCTTCACAAAGGGTCTCTCTCTATGGCGAGTTATCTTGAAAATGTCAAGAATATTGTAGATGATCTGTCCGCATCCGCACAGCCTCTTTATGGCTATACTGTCACTCACTACATTGTCTCTGGGCTCGGTCAGGACTTGAGACAGTTTGCCCAGTCCTTCACCAGTGGCGATGCTCCCCTCGCCTTCGACGCTCTGTAGAATTTACTTCTCACACATGAGCACCGCTTATAGATGGTGCTACGACTTACTCATATTGATCTTTTAGGTACTTCGATGGCCAATGTGGTAGCAAGGAGTGGTCAGAGTCAATCCAATTATACGGGTTTGGACGATCCAATCTCGGACATGGACATACTCTTGACTATGGACAGCACCGCGGCTAGAGGGACCGGCGTGACAAAAACATCTGTCCGACTTGTCAAATATGTCAGAAGATCGGAGACTCAGCTACTCAATGCTGCCATCTTATCAATATAACGTATGGGCAAGCTGTTCCTTCTCCTCAAGCCTATTCTGCACAGACAAGCCCGACTCAATACTCGGCTTGGTACACTGATTCAGAAGCCTCTTACCACATTGCCTCCTATGCTCCATAGTTCACTGAGGGTGTCCCCTACACTCATTCGGATCAAGTCATTCTCAGCAATAGTTCAGGTTTGACTATTTCTACCATTGGTACACAGCCTTAAAATCTCTCTGTCACTCTTCGCAACGTTCTTTGTCTCCCTTCTTCCCTTAAAAATTTATTGTCTATTTCTCGATTGACTTCCAATCGTAATTGTACTCTACTTTTCGTTTCCAATGGTTTCTATGTACATGAAGCCAATTTGGGCCGCAAATTGCACAAAGAACGGAATAAGAATGGTTTCCATGTCGTCGACTATGCTGCATCACCTACATACTTACTTGCAACTATGTCCCCCTTTTCCTTTTGGCATAAACGTTTAGGTCATCCTGGTAGTGCTGTTTTACATAATGTACTGACTGCAGAGTTTTAATATCGAAATTTCTGAATTGAATAAAAAGCATCTTGCCCAACTTGCTCCACTACGAAATCTACTATTTTTCGATTGTCTTTATCTACTTCTTCGGCACCCTCTCCATTGCACATGATCTCTGGAAACGTTTGGGGACCATGTCCTATTATGTCACACAACAGGTTTTAATACTACTTCATTTATAGATCATTTCTGTCATTTTAAATGGCTGATTTTACTTCAATCTAAGTCCGAAGTTTAATCCTTTTTTTGTATGCTTTCAATCCTTTGTTCAAAATTTATTCTCCACCGAACTTTAATATTTTCAGTAAGACGGAGGATCTAAATTCGTAAATCACAAGTTTAAATTGTTATTTGTTTCGTATGGCATCCATATTCAGATTTCTTGCCCTACACTCCGTAGCAAAGTGGATTTGCTGTACACAAGCATCGTCACCTCGTCATTAAGGGAATGACTTTTCTTGCGCAAGCTTCTTTGCCCAAGGAAAATTGGAACTCAGCTTTCTCTACTGTAACGTTTATTATAGTTCGACTTCCTACACAGGTTTTATTTTCTAAAACTTTTTTTGAACTATTATTTGCTCACAAAACCTGATTATTTTTCTATGCATGTTTTTGTGTTACGGATATATTAGGGTTAATTAGAATTATGGGTGTGGGTTTAGATAGAGTAGGGGTCTATTTCAAATTATTAGTTAATTGGGGTCTTTTCTGTATGTGAATGTGGAAATTGACTAATTTGCAATCGAGTGATGATATGCGTATAGCCAAATTTTACTATGAGGGTTTACAGTGTGACGTGGCATCCTCGTTGGCAGTCCAGGTAAGAGATAAAGTAGGAACTATCCTCCTATTCTATAAGCAAGCCTAAACCCTAGACTTTATCTGGACTGCTAATTAGGCTGCCAGGAGGACAACTACATCAAGATGCTTACAATACAATATAGGAGTACTGAAATCTTTTTTTTGCATTATTATTATTTCTCACCTAAACACTAATTTTCTGAATTGAATCCTAACAAGTAGCATTAGAGCAGGTTGGTTCTCAGATTTTTAACTGAAGTTTATCTCTATCATGGCTCCAATTGGTGACGAAAGCGAAGGTTCCTCTTCCATACACTTTCACTTGGTTTAGTTGAAGCACTGGGATAAGTTTGAGGACGGATTTGCAAGACAAATTGAACCGTCTCTTTGAATCGGATTTTCTGGAGAATTATTGTCATTCTGTACAGAGGATCACTCTGCAGAAAAAATAAAGATTAAGTTGATAACTTGTTATTTTGGGGGATTATTTGTTTTTCATTAGCATACTGATTCTTGGATGGCAAGTTTGGCGAATCATGTTTCCCGTTTCTGGTGCTTTACATAATTCAGTGGGATGTTTTCTCTCTCTGCTCTTTCATACAAAAGCTGGTGTTCTCTCTAGTTGAAGTGCGTCTGGACATGAAGGATAATTCATAACTAAGCAGCCCGTTTTGATGTTTTCAATACTGATATTTAAAGTAGCAAGTGGACCTTAATGAAATCAAGCCTATTCAACCTGTCAAGGGATCTTGCTAATAACTGCTACTTTTTGCCACAAGCAGGAGGAAGGTGTTGTTATGGTTTTGTTTTATACCTTAATTAGAGGACAATTGTTGCTTTGAATGAAAGACGTTTGTTGACATCTGATTATAGGAGGTATTGTAAGTATTGTTATCCTACAATACATTATAAACAACGCATCAATTTCATGCTACTGAATGTAAGACGTTTGGTCTTCCATACGTAATGCTACTCAATCGTATCTCTGACAGGGATGGAAGCATACGGTTATACTCTTTGTATGGGGACCATAACCGTCTCTGGATAACTGTCTGAGACAACTATTCGTATTTCCTATTCTGCCCCTCATCATATTGGAAATACCACTTATGGTATGTACACATTAAATTTTCATGGTAATTATGCCCTTGGCCTTAATACTTTATTCAGAATAGATCACTTCACTAGGCTAATAAAAACAATGGTTTAACACATAAATTGTTATATATGTGTCCCAATTAGATTTTCTAACAATCTCCACCTGGACCACATATGTAACCTGAATAATGTGTCACACTTTATGAGCTCAAAAATTGCCATTGTAAACACAGAGCACAAACAATCTCGTCCATTAGCTATATCAATATAGGACCAAAGTGGCATTCGTTATATCAATCATAACTAAACCATTAGTGATCACAAATATCAATATAACTAAACGACATAGATCAATTATAAAAGGTGTAGCATGAAAATCACGTGAAGGTGATCTGTACATGTCGATTTTCAAGTGGTTCTACTTGATTGAGGTCAATAATAATAACCTTATGTACAAAATGAAATGAACAATGCTTCAAAAATAACTTTTTTCTGATAAGAAAATATCCAGTCACAAATGTATACATAAAAGGAGTAATGCTAGACATACCTAGCGGACACACCTATCCGACGTACATGTTAATCTAAGCCTTTAAAAACATTTTTTTATTATAAAATCCTATTTTCTAGAGGATAAACCCTAGGCATTAATGGTTTAGATTAACAAGTGTGTGGGATAGGTGCATGGGCTAAGTGCAACTAGCATTATTCTACATAAAAGCGAATGTAGAACATTAAATAGACAAACTCCCCCTAAACTGCAGATTCCTCACATGGTAAGACTCCCATGTGAGCAGTGTGTTCATGAAACACCCTGGGTCGAAGAGCCTATTTAAGAGGGTCTGCAACCATCGAGTTTGTTCTTAAGTGTTCTATAGAAATTTGTCTATTCTGTACCATTGCCTTCACAACTGGGAACTGTGCCTAACATGCCAACAATGTACGCTATGTTTGGACACATTCAGACTTGAGCATACATTAGACTCCCTACAACTGATGCATAAGGAATCTTTTGCATTTTCTAAATTTCAAGATTTGCTTTTGGGCACTGATTTAGACTGAATTTGTTACCTTTAGTGACCGGGGTGTCACATGGTTTCCAATCCTCCATGCCATATCTTTGAAGTATCTTATCGATATAGGCCCTTTGTGATAATCCTAAAATACCCCGAGAACTATCATGGTGTATTTGGATTCCTAATACAAAGGAAGCTTCACCAAGATCTTTCATTTCAAAAGTGCTTGATAGAAATTTCTTGGTTTCTTGTAGCAAACCTATATCATTAGAGGCAAGTAATATGTCATCCATACAACACCAGAAAAATATACTTGATCCCTCTAAACTTGTGGTATACATAATCATCAACAACATTCACCTCAAAACTGAATGAGAGAATTACCTGATGAAATTTGTGGTATCACTGACGAGATGTTTGTTTTAGCCCATAGATGGATTTGGTCAATTTACAAACCATCTTCTTTGGGTCTCCTGACACAAAGTTTTCTAGTTGTATCATATAAATTGTCTCATCAATGTTTCCATTGAGAAACGTTGTTTTGACATCCATCTGATGTAGCTCCAAATCATAATGTGCAACAAGTGTCATGATTGTTCTAAAAGAATCCTTCAATGAAACAGGAGAGAAGGTCTTTGTAAAATCAATCCCTTCCTTTTGAGTGAAGCTCTTTGCTACAAGATGAGCCTTATACCTCTCCACATTATCTTTTGAATCTCGTTTGGTCTTAAATAACCATTTACAACCAATGGGTTTCACACCTTCTGGTAATAGGACAAGTTCTCAAACCTTATTGTCCTGCATAGACTTATACTCCTCATTTTTTGCTTCAATCCACTTTATTGAGTTTGAATCTTGCATGGCTTGACAAAAGTTGACTGGATCATCTTCCTTCATGCCATTATTTTCCTCATGTTCTTGAAGAAATACTATATAATCGTCCGAAATAGCATTTCTCCTTATTCAAGTGGATCGCCGCAAAGTCTTTTCTTGTTGTTCAATTCTTGAGGATGTTGAGTTTGTTCCTCAGGAACAACTGTCATATCTTGAATAGGGTTATGAATAACAATGTTATGAAGAGGTTCCGGACTTTCTTCATCAAAAGCAACTATAGGAATCAGTTCTGGAATAAATACCAATTCTTCCTCAAATACAAAGTCTTTTACCTTATTTCCTTCCCCACACTCAATATCCTCAAAAAATGAGGTAGTTACCGTCTCAAAATTTTTCTTTAGTTTTGGGTTCCAATTTATTCTCAAGCGGCCTATAAGGCCTTGCCTCAGCTGGACATCGCCAAACATGAAAATTTTTTAGACTTGGCTTTCTGCCAATCCAAAGCTCATAAGATGTTTTAGCAGCTGCTTTAGTTGGTACTCTATTAAAAATGTGAGTTTCAGTCTTCAAAGCCCCTCTCCAGAGTGACTCTGGTAAGATAGAATGGCAAATCATACTTCGTATCATATCCTTAAGAGTCCGGTTTCGTCTTTCAGCTACACCGTTCATGCTAGGCAATCCTGGCATGGTGTACTGTGGGACAATTCCACATTCCTCAAGGTATTTCGCAAATGGTCCTGGACGTTGTTCACCTGAACCGTCATATCTGCCGTAATATTCACCACCATGGTTAGATCTGACGTACTTAATGGTCTTATTGAATTGATTCTCAACTTTAGCCTTAAAGGATTTAAACATGTCCAGTGTTTGAGACGTTTCGTGGATAAGAAATAAGTATGCATATCTAGAGTAATTGTATATGAATGATATGAAATATGTTTGATCATTCCAAGAAAGGTATTGGATATGGCCCACAAACATCCATATGTATCAATTCTAAGAGTTTCGTAGCTCGATATGCATCTAACTTCTTTTCCTTGGTCTATTTACCCTTAATGCATTCAACAGAAACATTAAAGTCTGTGAAATCAATAGAATTTAAAATTCCACTGCACACAAGTCGTTCAACTCTATTTCTAGAGATGTGACCTAGTCGTTTGTACCATAATGTGCCTGAATTTTCATTTTTAAGTTTTATCTTAGTACCTCGTGATTTCACATTCAGGATGTCATCAAAAGAAGCAATCGTATTAAGTAAATATAGATTATCATATACTATAAGAGAACCAGTACCAACCACATTTGAATTAATGGATAAACTGAATTGATTGTTTCCAAATGAATAAAAATAACCGGATTTGTCCAACCAAGAAACAGAAATAAAATTTTGTTGAAATGATGGTACAATAAAGGTATCCAATAAATCCAAATAGTATCCAGTACTCAATAATAATCTAAAATGCCCAATTACTTCAACTTGTACTGTCCAGCCATCTGCAACATAAATGCATCTTTCTACATTATTTGGCTTTCGGTAGCTCAGGCATCCCTGCATTGAAACACTGATGTTAGTAGTAGCACCGGAGTCTAACCACCAAGTGTTTCCTGGTATTGAAGTTATATTAACCTCAGAATAGACCAGAGTAAAGAATATATACCCTTCTTTGCCCTCCAGGCATGATATTTTGTACATTCTTTTTTAACATGTCAAGGTTTACCACAAAAGAAATAAGTATTTTAGCCTTATTTTGTTTATTTTGTACTAGACCTTTTGCTGCTTCGTTTTTTCTCTTTTTGCCTTTTCCCTCAGAGGTGCTAGCCAACTGAGCATTTCCTGTTGTGCTATGTTTCAATTTTTCCTCCTCTTGCACACAGTATGAAATTAATTCATTAAGAGTCCATTTCTCTTTCTGGCAGTTATAACTGACTAGAAACTGATCAAATTGTGATGGTAGAGAAATTAAGATCAGATGTACGAGTAAATCATCCGAAAACTCGAACTGAAAGATCTTAAGTTTTGAAACCATGTCAGACATTTCTAGAATGTACTTCCTTATATTTCCATTACCCTTATACTTCATGGAAATTAATCGGCGCAAAAGTGTGCTTATTTTCGACTTATCGCTTTTTTCAAAGTGCTATTCAATTTCTGCAAGGAAATCTTTGGCATTGGTAATCGATGTCGATACCCACCTCTAAAGTTATTTGGAATGCCACGCTTTATGATCACTACACTCATGCGATTAGAAGGGTCCCACTTCTCACGATATTTCCTCTCCTCGAGAGTACTGTTACCTATAAGAGGAGGGGGTTGCTCTAGATCCATGCAGCCAAGAACAATAAGAATGTTCTCTTTCTAATCCTTAAATTTGATACCATTCAGAATTGGTACCGAATTCACATTAGCAGAAACAGAAGTAAAAGTATTTGAAAAAGGAACAAAAGAAATAATATAAACACACTCACATTAACAAAATAAAAAAAACTTTAGTAAATTCAGATAATGACACAACCCATCTCAAGATACCAAGTGCACCATTAATATACATTCTTTGGACAGTAATATTAATTGCTAGAGGTACTCTTGTTGAAATGATCAAACATTGACAATAATGAATGTCGAACTAATAAACTCATCTTTGGATTTGGTTATTATTCACTTGTTCAATCCTAATTATTGTCACACATTTACCATCACAAGTGTGTTATGCAAATTTGAAAAATATTGACCTTCCTTCGGGTAGGCGAATATTCATATGAACAGCACACGTACAACCATCTATATTCCTCAATGAATTAACTTCCACAAAAGGGGTCACTTTGGCGACATGTTGCTTCCGC